>JAOTRS010000040.1:14164841-14175163 GCA_028565755.1 Dinotopterus cunningtoni
ATACATACATACATACATACATACATACATACATACAGAGGGGCCAAAAAAAAGTACAAACACCTCAACATGAAAAATACATGCACAAAAAAATTATGGTCACGTGATAGCATCCATGATGGTGTGACTACTAACATCTTTATAGGAAACATAATACTACATATTGCTGCCATAATTCAATTTGAGTTTAAGGGCATAGATGTTGACGTGTATATATATATATTTTTTTGGCCCCTGTGAGCATGTACTGCATGTGTACACACACACAAGCATACATATTGTTCTGAAATATGTTTTCATATAATTTGTACACTATAGTGTTAATCAATTTCAGTTTAAATCAATTGCCAGATATTCTGAGTTATTCAAATATTTCCTGTTTATATTCTACAAGTTATGTATTTTTCTTTTCATTTGTTTAGCTGCAGATTTTGCTTTTGGATGTGACTTTTGGAAGAATTGGAACCATGCTGCAGTTATTTTCCATAAACAGAATTTACGTAAACACAGGGAGGACGATGGAAACAAATAAAATGTGATGTGAGCCAGTGCCAGAGAATGCATTTGTTTTAACAATGCGACACCTTCTTTGAAGGATTTGGTATGTACATCATTGAACTGCGGTGACGGAGAAGGGAACAAACAGCAGGTATGTCTAAGACAAAGACCTTGATGAGGCAACGATACCGGCCTGCGTCGGAATTTGATGAAGTCACTCTGGCCTCTAAAAGGGAATACTGGAGGACTAAGAAAAGAGAGCAGAGAGCAAGGCTGTCCAAGGCCAAGAAGAAGATTAAAGCTCCAAACACAGGAATCTGTAAACCTGCATGTACAGATGGACGTGTGTCACGCCTGACTCATTGTCAATTTAATTCTACTTTGCGTAACAGTGATGGTTCATACCAAACAAGTGTTGCACAAACTCAGACCAAGGGTATGGTGATTTGTAAAAAGGAGGTGGAAAGCTTGATCACTGAAAAATCAAACATGGATGCTTCTATGGTCAAACTTAAAGGGGCACCCCTTACTGAGGGCTTACCACCGCCTGCAGCCTGCATAAAAGTACATCCAAACAGCACAACACCTCGACAGACACTAAACAGATCATCAGCCTTTAATGGCAACCTCTCAAATATTTCTCAGATAAGTGCTGTATCCCAGCTAGCACCAAAGTGCAGCAAACAAGCCCCTCAAATTAAATGCTGTATAACACCCAGGTCTTTGGCCTTCGCGCAATGTAAGCTTGATAAAGACCAGCGCATCCTAGCAAGAAGTGGTTCAGATACAAATAGAAATGCTGGTGCCAATGTTCAGGTATGCAGCATGGTCATGTGCAAAACCACAGAAGTGGCCATGACTGAAGAGGAGAAGGCTGCTAAGCGTAGGGAAAACTGGCGCATCAAAAAACGAGAGCAAAGGGCAAAACGTGCTGAGAAGCTGAAGATGGAACGAGAGAAGCTGCAAAGTTTTGAAAAAGGACAACAGGAAACAGGGAAGAAGCTTTCCTGTGTTGCCCCAGCACATTCATTATCCGGTGTGAACACAATGGCTTTGAGGACAGCCAAGCAACATTGCTCTGTCATGTCTGTTGACTCAAGACTGAGTGCTGGAAAACCATTACATTATGGAGTCAGGGTGGGAAGAGAGAAATTATCACACCAAACACCCTATAAACCACATTCAGTAAATTTAAAACCAGCTGAAAAGCCAAGGTTACTTTCCAAAAACCTCTCTGTTTCAGTTTATAGCACAAATCAATTTCAGGATTCAAGACAAAATCATATGGCCATATCTTCAGTGGTATCTATGCAGCCTTTAAGATCTACCCAAACAATTGGTCAGTTCAAAACGCCACAGCAGAAGTTTGTCCGCATTCAAAGGTGGCATAGTTTGCTGCAAGGGAATGAAACAGCAGAGGAAAGACTTGCCAAGCAAAGGGAGTACTGGCGTATCAAAAAGCGGGAGCAAAGAGCAAAGCGTTCTTTGGCATTAAAAAGCCGCTTGAAAGACCGGGATGCATTTAACTGGCGTGCAAGGCGCTACCATCTCATGGAGCAAATGCGCAAGACACTATCAGGCCTCCAGAAAATACCACAACCAAACAAAAACGTACTCCTCAACTCTCCTAATCCTACTGGTAGCTTTATTAAAGAGGATGGCACAGTAACTGTAACCATCTCACAGACTACAACTGAGAAATTTCCACCTGCCATAAGCTGCAGTTTACCAGCTGTGAAATCTTCAGCATCATCTAGTCCACTCGTGTCACAAAATTTAATGAGGACCAGAGCCAGAGCTGTTCTTCATAGCATTCCAAATAACACAAATATATCAGTAAATCAACGAAGAACTCGAAGCTCAACTAATCAGAACTCTAGTGATCCTGTAAATGAGTCAAAACTAGACAGTGGTACAGAAGATGCTACAAAGGCCACCCAGACTGAAAAACTGTCAGCAGAGAATAGAACAACTTTTAAGACGGAGTTGAAGAGCTGTGATGACTGTTCAGCTGATACCTCAGGTTTGGACTCAACACCATGTGATACTCCAAAAGAAGAGCCCATTTATCCTTCCATAGCCATGGTATGTTCCCTTACAAAACAAAATCAGACTATGAATATTAAAGAGGTAAAATCTGCATCTTCCTGTTCTGAGAACAGTGCTGAGGTGGAGACTTGTTCAAATAGCGACAACCAGTCCACCACTCTCTTGGTGGTGGCATCGATGAAAAAACTACTGGAAGAATCTCTCAGCTCGGTGGGGGACAGTAATAACTGTTCTGTAGATAAAGGTGAGCTTTTTCCTTGTAAAACTGAGGACAAACCTTTTCTTCAGGAGGAGCAAGCAACAGACAGAAAACCTGAACTTACAACGCCTCAGGAATTGTCTGCAGACACTTACTCGTCTGTAGTCGTCAAACAGAGTCTATCTCCTTGTCATTCCCCCCTGCAGACAAATGACTTTTCTTCTTATGATACTGCCCTTTCTAGCCACAACTCCTCACTTCAACTTCCTTGTACTGCCACTTGCTTCAGTAAAGGTCCCGAAGATAAAAGAAGTGAACTGCCTATGGCTGTGTGTGTGACCCCTTTACACAGGGGCAACTCAGTACGTAGGGGCAGAACTTCAGGACCCCAGCGAAATATTCCTCCTCAGGCCCGTGGCGGTCAGCACCTGAATGGGAACACTGAGCTCCAGAGGAAGCGAGAATACTGGCGAGTAATGAAAAGACAACAGAGAGCAAGAAAGGCCAAAGAGATGGAGAGACAAAAAGATACTCCTCTTCAGGTATTATGCCTTATTTCAGTTTTATGCACTGTGGGAATATCCCTTTACCTGTAAATGTAAATCAAGTTTCGAAATCATGTTTTTTTGCTGTTTTGTTTTATCTTTCATCCAATACAGAGGAAACGTGGCTCCTCTCAATTCGTTCACCCGACTGTGGCTCAGAAGATGAATCGCACAGACCTTAGCAATCCTGTTATTCTACCCAGTGTCACTTTACGTCCCAGTCGGCCTGTGTTAAGTCCCACTGCATCATCTAACCAACAGCCTTCAAACGAGGCAAAGCTGTTGTTGGAAGGACAGAAGGGTAAGGCTAAATTTTCAGAGGTGGCTCAGGTGAACAAATGGCAGCTACAAATTCAGGGAAATGTTCCTACATCAGCCACCAGACCAGGTACTGTGACCTCCATCCCGATGAATCATGTAAAGCTGTCAGATCCTCAAATACAGACTAGAGGGTCCTCAGTGAATAAAATAAGAAGTAATCAAAGCCAATTAAAAATAACTGCAAATCAAGAACTAGATCCTGATGATGTTATACAAAGGAAAAGGATGCTCTGGAGAATAAAGAAGCAGGAACAGCGAGCTCGGAAGGCTGCGCGGGAAAGAGAACTCAGTCATCAGACAACACTTAACCAACGGAGACACAGCTGGTCAAACAATGTTACACATGTAGTTCAAAGGTAAGTTATGGGTATGGATATGGTGTGACTGTTTTATCTAACATTATTTTATTTAAATTAGTTAATTCGTTTCTCGCCTACCATGCGGAAGGTCCGGGTTCAATTCCTAGCCAATGCCCAAACCCCAGCCCCTGGATGCACTGCCGGTCCCAAGCCTGGATAATATAGGAGAGTTCCAACAGGAAGGGCATCTGGTGTAAAACCTGTGCCAAGTTGTTGTGCAGATCAGTTGGTCCGCTGTGGCAACCCCTCAATAGGAACAGTCAAAAGACTAATAACAACAACTGACTAATTAATTTTTATGAATAAGTCCGTAATTAACTGACTTACAAAAATACAATGAAAATACACACAAGTACACATAGTTTTTACCTAGCTTCATATTAGCACCTTGTTATATGGTTATAAACTATGAACAGTGACAATTAAACAGTTAATCCCTCGAACATTTATTAGTTTATTTAATTTAAAAACAAAAATTTCTAATTACAAACTCAGAATCAGAATTATTGTATAAAATAAATAAAACTATTGTGAATGTAACCAGTATGAACCTGTCCACAACTGTTATTCAAAGTCATTCAACTTTTCATTCACAATTCAGCACGTCAAAAATATTTTGTAAAAACTATGACAGAATATGACATGATGGTAAGTCTAAAAAAAAAAAAAAAAAAAACATGTGTCAAGTATGGCCAAAATGTAGTAGAAGTGAACAGGGAAGTTAGTCTTCCAATTGAAATGTAGATGTACAACTTCCCTGTTGATGTCTGCTATATTTTTTGGATGTGGGCTATGTTAGTAAGTGGAAACAAACAAACCAAAACAAAAAAAGTACACTACCTGTCAAAAATTTGGACACCTCTTCTAATTTTATGGACTTCCTTAATTTTTATTTCTTTCCACATCGTAAAACAATGCTAAAGGCATCCAAAATATACAATAATCTCCTTTGAACAGTTGATGTTGAGATGATTCTGTTACTTATGCTCTGTAAAGCCTTCATACCAGCTCTAATATTATTTGCTGATTTTTTAGACTGGTAACTCTAAATGAACTTCTCCTCTGCAGCAGGGGTAAGTTTTTAGTCTTGCCTTCCTGGGATGGTCTTCATGAGCCAGTTTCATCATGGTGTTTGATGGGTTTGGCAATTCACTTGACAATACTATTCTTGCAAGAACTATTCCAGAACAGCTGAGGTTCATGTCTTAAAATGACAACTGACTATTGTTGGTGTTACTTAATTCCATAATTCCATATGTGTTATTTTATATATTTAAAATCTCAAGTATTGTTGTAAAATGTGGAAAATAAATCGCTAAATAAATAAGCAAGTAAGACGGTGGTTCTAGAAAGGAAAACAAGTGAACCAGTGACAGGGCCAATAGAAGAGCTACTTTAGCTCAAATTGTAATGGTAAAAGGTGGACCCCATAATGTTATGGCTTGTCTGTCTGTCTCTGTTTGCACGCATGTGTGTGTGAGAGGGAGAGTATTCTATGGACGGATGTGATGCCATCTGTCTGACAGCCAAAACTTGGTTGAAATTTACTCATGAAAGAGAACAATGATCCAAACCACAGCAGAAAATCTATACAAGAATGGCTGAAAAATTAAATAATCAAGGTTTTGGAATGGTCTAGTCAAAGTCAAGACATCAAACCCAAATGAAGTGCTGTGGCAGGACCTTAAGAGAGCTGTGCATAAGCAAAACGCCCCAAAACCTCAATGAACCAAAGCAATGTTGTAAAGAAGAATGAACCAAAATGATGTAAAAAACATACATAAAATAAAAAGTACATACAAGAAATGATTACTTCAAGTTGTTGCTGCAAAAGTTGGCTCTACAAGCCGTTGAGTTGAGGGAGTACCTATTAATGCCCACATGTTTTTTTTTTTGTTTTTTTTTTTTAGCTTAATTTTGGTAAAATACCTGCTACACATGCATGATAATCATACATACATGCATGTATGGAACTATTATTTTTAATTCACTTGATCAAGTACGGCTAAGATCAAAATTATATAAAAACATGCAAACTGAGGAAGTGATCTGGCTGTTTGTAGGAACTGTTTTTACCATGCATATTCATTAGCATCAGCCTGAATTAAATTTACACAATCTTTTCAGAATACTAAAGTGTATGGAAACTGACAGAATAGTCACTACAGAAAGTGCGGCACAGGAGCTATAACACAAACAGTACAGTCATGTTGCATTTAAACACTTTAAATGTGACAAGAAAACACCACAGCTCATAACACTTTGTGTTGAGGGTGGAAACATGATGCTTCATCACCAGAGACATTACAAGGAGAGAATGAAGTGGCATTCAAGTACTTACTTATTTTCCATGTTCTGTATGAAGCCATGATTAGCTCACCCTACGTTTAAATTAAACTCTTTATTAATGCTATCTAGCCTAGTTGCACTGACTGGGAAACCAGTTTAAGCTAAAAGTAGCTTTATACAGATTTCTCTGAAAGTATTTTTATGGCAAGGGTTATTCTTTGGTTTGTACTATATGTTGAAGACATTTGGGTTGGAGAACAAAAGATGAATATGAGCCAACAGGTTGGGATTTCAGCTTATATTGTTTGGTATATGTATACAGTATATAGATATGCTAAACAATGGCACCTTTGATAGTAGATCACTCAATGTTTAGGTGAACAAAAGTATTTGGTTGCATGTCAATCAACCTGGTGACCCACTGTTGTCAAATTCTTGAATTCTTTTTTTCGTGATGCTTTTTCAGGCTTGTTCTGCAGTTTCAGTCAGTTGCTGGGGGAGGGGGTTCTCCTTTCATTCTCCTTATCAGGAGGTGAACTGAATGCTAAATTAAGTTAAGGTCTGGTGACTGATTTGTCCAGTCTAAGACCTTCAACTTTTTTACCTGATGAAGTCCTTTGTTTTATTGGCAGTGTGTTTTGGGTCATTGAAATTAATCCCAATTGGATTGGATCCATTTCGCTGGAAATTGGTAGACAGCATGTTTCTGTAGACTTCAGAATTTATTATTACCATCAGACGTTATATCATCAATACAGACCAGTGAGCCTGTTTCATACAAGCCCAAGCCTTGACACTACCTTCACCATGCATGACCAATGAGCTCATATGTTTTAATGTTTCTTTTCTCACACTTTGGCATTTCCATCACTTTGGTAGAGGATAATCTTGGTTACATACATTTTCTGGCTCATCTCTCTATTTCTTTGCACATTATAATCTGGGCTTCAAATTCTTACTGCTGAAGAGTGGTTTGTATTTTATAATGTGGCCTCTATATTTCTCTGTATATTGGCTCTAGAAAGTTTATCATCACAATTAGTCTGTCAACAACTGCTGTTGTTTTCCTTGGCCCAACCTCTTTCTTAGTACACAAGTGGGTGCCTTCTTTTTCAGCACATTCTACATTGTTGTATAGTTTATGCCCAGTTCTTGTGCATATAACTCTCATTGATTTCACCTATTTTCCCCCACAGACAGCTCTGAGGTCTTCATTATGGTTTATCCTTCTTAACAACAAATGCAAAAGTCTTTACAGTCAAAAAACCCAGGGCTCAAACCAAGAGTAGACATTCAGTGCTTTTAGTTGTTTAAGCAAGCAATCTAACAGGGTAGACCTGGGCAACAAGAAACACCTGTCAGTCACATTCCAATATTTTTGATCACTTGAAAGGTTGGCAAGGCCAAAGATAAACAGCGCCATGGTCCAAGTTGGTTAACACATCTAAATGTTAACATCGGGTAATGAAGGCCTATAAGTAACATTTACATGGTCTCTTTTTATTCTCAAGTTCAAATGTTTTTAGTATACAGCAAAAGCATATTTGGCCTTGCCATTGCAATATTTGGAGGGGACTGTATTTTAATGTCATCATTTGATGGAGGTTTGGTGTGTGATTCAGCATTTTTTCTTCATTGCCAGCATGCCACCAGAGAGACTGGACTACATGCCAGAGGAGTGTCAGACTACAATAGTTAAAGGTGAAGCATTTCTTAAATTAAAGCATTTTACCAAAAAGCATAGAATTATGTTTCTTTCTAGTAAGTATTTTAGTGTTTTTATTGTTCATGTAGACATTTTAAAATGAAAACATTCCTTGGTCAAATAGACTTATATGAATATATTATATATTATATATTATATGATATGAATTTATATATATTATATAATATATATTATATATTATATGATATGAATTTAATTGTTCTGATAAACTCATTTTATTATTTATTTATTTTAAAGGCTTCGTCAAATCTACTACGATTTTAATCTTATCTTAATCTTGCATGCAGTTTTTGTAATGACTTACTGAAACAAATTAGAATTGGTCAATCTGACTGCTTGGTGAAGGTTTGTAAGGTCAGTCTGTTGCCTTTACTTATTTGTAGTAATCAAATCTCTTTCCAGATGAAGCAGAAGTATGTTATCTTCCTGAAGACGATTGTTCAGATGAGCCCTTGTCAGAGGACAAGTGGAGAAGCACCTACCTCATGGATTACGATCCTGTAAACCAGCTGCTTGTGTGCATGGTGTGTGGGGAACAGCAGTACACCTTTAGTGCAGAAGCAGTTCGAGCTCATATAGAGGAAACCCACCCTGGGACACTCTCACTGGAAGAGGGTGAGCGTCAGCGCATCCTACAGGCCTGGGATGAACAGGTGGCAGTGAGAGAGCGCTTTTTTACTAACCAGCTTTGGCAGAACAGCAGTGTCCTCCAAGGTATTGGAATTTAACAGGTTTTTTGTACCTTTTAAATTTAAGGTAATTGGAAAGTGTAAAATAATCAATCTGGTTCTCTTGTTTACAGAACAGAGCTCGAGTCACACGGCTGAGGTCGAAGTCATTCTGGGCCAAGATGACAAAGCAGATTAATCGAAATAAGTCTTGGGTTGCCACTAAAAAACAAGGTAGCACGAGAAATGACATACTCCACAAAAATGTCAAAAATCCACTGCTTTTAGAAAAAAAAGTATTTTTTAAGTAAAAAACAAAAGCACAGATGGACCTTGAGACTCAAGATGAGCATGTTACAGGTCACGATAAAGGCCAACATATGGTGTTTCCATCTGGATTCCTGTATTTCTGATTTTTTTATTTAGAGAGGGGATAAAGTGGTACATCCAGCATAAATGCATGCAAATGAGTTCAATTTTATACATTTATGTTTACATACATTCATCTATGTGCATCTATGTATTCATTGGTGTTAAACATTTAACATTAACCTCAGTAGCTGTTTGTGTTCTCGAGCTTGAGGAGTTGTATTCGACATATAAGATACTGTAGACCACTTCAATGGCTTGCTCTTTCTTTGCCTCGGTTCTTATCAGTTCTTTTATAATTGCCTTCTATTTAGAGATGTTACTATTTAATACTAAATGCTTACACACAGACACATTTGTTACATATTGATTTCACTGAAACATTCATTTAATGCTGTTTAACTGTGCATTTGCTATATGTACAGCAAATATGTTGGTTTTATTAAAGACTTTATGTTCTGGTATCTGATTAAATAAATTGGTATTCATTTAACTTTCTGACTCTTTTTTTTGTTACATAAGCTAATAAACAGATTTAAGGTTCCTTAGGTTTTAAAAATAAGATTTAAAGGTACCATGTTTAACTGTTTCTTTAACATGTTAACAGAGGTCTCAATCGTCCCACAGTGTGTTTATGCTCCAGCTGAGGTACCCTTTAGATAATACATTTCATCATTTCAAACCAGGTAACAGCAGAAAGGAGAAAAAAGCAAAGCAAATGCAGGGATTTTTTTTCTGAGATTTTTGTTTGTATTCACACATTGGAAACCCATGTGAATGTCTAAAAGTGACTATGTCTCCTTGAATATTAACAGTTTATATATTATGTGAACAGACTTCAGTGTGATTTGATGGAAAAGCCATTAGCCGAGAACAGAAACTAAGCAACTTTGTTGTTAAGTCACTAGATTAAACGTCAATATTAGAGCATTGACATAGTATCTTTTCAAGAAATCACAGTTTCTTTGGATGATGGAAGGAAAGAAGGAAAAGGCATTTTATATAATTATGTACTGTTGAGAGGCAGTCACATGCTTTGTATCTAAAACTGTACATGTACAAAGTCTTCCTATGTGTTCTTGGTTGCTTCTAGCGGGGTTCTTCAGCTGCAGTCCTAGAGAGCCAGTGTCTAGCACAGTTTGTAATTTACCAACGCCCAAACACACCCACTAAACCTGCTAATTAAAAGATTAGTTGAATCTAGTGATGGGCTAATACAATACCAAAGCTCTGGAGCTTGATGCACGTTTGTGCAGTATGCTGCACAATACACATACATGTGTGTGTGTATATATCTAT
>JAOTRS010000040.1:14175263-14190939 GCA_028565755.1 Dinotopterus cunningtoni
CAAAATGTTAAGTTATGAGGAGAAGTGAAAAACTAATCAAAATTCTAGTAGCAGATGCACAATCATGTCCCATTTATCATGTTTAATGTCTCCTATTATCCTAATAGTTTAATCTTGTCACATACACAAAGGAAGTAAAAAGTATTCCTTTATCATGGGGACATTGAGCCGATAAGTTACCACCAAAGGTTGATATATATAAAAAAAAAAAGTAGAAAAAAAAACATTTATTATATCTGGGATAGAGGGTGAAGAAATAGTACTAGAGATAAGAAAAGCAGATTTCATTTATACTCAAAAGCTCTACAGCATGTTTATTGGCTTTATTTAGCTTTTTTAAAAACATAAACCGAAATCTACATCAGAATTGTACTGGAACAGTAATCTGCTTTATTATAACCAGTTTCAGTAATACAGCTTTGAAATGCTATTTATATTCTCTCTGGCTCCCATCTGTTGTTAATCATATTTAGTCAAATCTAATACAGCACATTTCACTTTCATTTCCTTTTACATGAGATGAAAATGAGATTAAACACCATTCTTAGATTTGCAGAATTTACTTATAAATTCCTCTGAAATGACCTGTTCAGTATTGTTTGATCTTCTTCGGAATCTTGTTGCTGATGTTTCCACCAAAGGCCATGCAGAAACAGAATAGTGATGTATAAAGGAGATAGTACCCTTCTCTTGAAATTATCTTAACACCAGTTACAGTTCTATATATTATACTTTTAAACATAGTCCATCTTGGTCAAATCTGCACACCTCCATGCAAATTCAAATAAGAAATGATAGTCTTATCTGAATTGACAGCTTACATGAAGCATATTGTTGTAGCCAAATTATCTTTGCTTATTTAACAAATAAGGTTATCACCATTCAGTTGCTCAAAGAACAAACCAGAGCCCAAGGCCTTTGTCTAGGCCTTGACACGCACTCGACTGCTGCCATCACCGCTTCATACCCTGTGAGTGCAAAACTTCATCTTGTATGATGTGCTCCTTTTCAGCTCCTGGATGTTGTTCAGAATCATAGCGAACATCTTCGAACTTTTGCAATTCCCTGAATCCAGAATCCAGGCGAAACACAGTGGGAACCTGTCCTAAGACTGGGTTGTCCTCCTGCAGTCCATTGATCCACTGTGCTAGCGTAGCCTGATCACCCTGTCCTGTCATGCACATGGCATAGACCGCTCCTTCCACCACTGAACAAAAGAAATCAGACATTGCTTATACCAGGGAATCTGATACTTGTATTTGTTTAAAGAGAATATGCTATTTGTCAGAAATACACAGTGGAGTCATGAACGTATTAAGCAATGTTACATTAAAACTCCTTAAGTATCACTTTTTACCCTTGGCTAGTTGAGGTGACACTCTCTCTTTTGACCTGCAGATTGGCTGATTAAAACATTGTTTGGCAAAGCATGTGTGAAAAGTCATTCCCATGCATTTTGTAAGGGGCACTTCTTCTATTCTGATGACATGTCTTTCTACGGTTTTAAAGTATAACCAGCCAATCTGCTCAGTGAGGACCACAAACATTGACTAGTTCAGGGGTTTTCGTTCATATTACGGAAACCCTGATTGGCTAATTTGGAGAAAATGTTGCCGCAAAGCATACGCTGCAGTAGTTGTACAGGAGGGGGTGCTGCGGAGTTTTCATTCTACTTTTGGATCGCCCCCCCCCCCTTTTTTTTTAATTCACTTAAAAATAAAATAAAATTACTTTTTAAGCCCAGTCCCTATTATTATTATCATGATTATTAACAACATATTATCATTGATGCACTTTAATATTTGGATATATAATAAGAAAAAAAAGTTTTTTATCGTTTCTTTTTTTAAAAATATTTAGATCATTCTGAGTTGTTATTCTGTTTGTTTTTAATCAATTGAACCCTGTTTGGAAAGGTTGTATAAGAACTGGACAAACCTTCTTTAACAGCAAATATAGGATTTCTAAAGAGCATTTTTGAAGCTTTAACGTGGGAGCTCTGGTTGTCACCCTCTTGGCAGGAGCTGAATCGGCCTGAACCCCGGGTAATTTATAAATGGCTAAACTGGAAAGAGTTTCTAATTACCTGCCTAATTACCTCAGTTACCACAAGCTAGTAGCCTTCAGTTTAGCTAAAATGCTAAGATGGCTAATGGTAATTACATGCTAACTTTAACTTTATTGAACTCCATCACCCCAGTGACAACTTCTTAATTTTTTTGTGGTAAGTTAAATTATAACGATTTCAAAGTTAGAATTAAAAATAAAAGTTAGAATTACAATTCCTTGACCCATCAACCATCAACACAACATTTATCGCAAATACAACATTCATACAGTTGGTTTTGTTGCTCGATAATATACAGTATGACATGTCAAACTAACTAATCTTTAAAAATACATTTCATCACCTACTTTTTTTAGTAGTTTAGCAGGTATTCCTCTGTCAAAGAATCACTAAACTTCATGCTAACACATTTACGTTAAAAATTAAAAAGGTGTCTTTGACCTGAAACAAAGAAACGGATATCATTCCTTCCTCTGAATAATAAGCCCATAAATTTGGGTTAGCAGTAAGGGGTTTTAAAACCAAATAGAATCACACTCTGCTCTGCTTTTGAAAAATGTAGATGCATTTACTTTATCACTTTATGGAAACTGATTGTTGTCTACACTCACCATCATCCACATCAAAGCTGTCATCGTCTCCCAGATCTTTCCTAAGATCAAGTTCAATACACTGAGGAAAGAAGAAGCTCTGCTCTGGACCAAATAACTCGGGATCGAGCTCCTCCTCTATCTATATTGGGAACAAATAAAATCATTTATAATGCAAAGTAACGTTAACGTTAGCATCGTAATTGGTCATGGTCATGGTGTTAAAGGACGTTGTATAGCAGCATGATTCGGACAGTAATTATCACACAATTCTCATTTGTATAGTACCTGCTCCTCAGGAGGGATCGGGTCAGCTCTGAGCAGGTAATAATGTACACAGGTCTTTCTGAGCCACAGAGGAAAGGGGCCTTCCACAAACACAGGTTTGTTTGGGTTGTGCTTGGCCAGCAGAGTGCGCTGCTCTGGACTCTGGATGCCTGTTACAAGGGAAGAGACTGTAAGGATGTCTGAAATACACAATGTCTCACATACATAAGTGACGATTTAATGATTGTTTCACTTAGTTTTTGTTAAATCTCAACTTGTGTCTTCAGGAAGAATATTATGTGGCTTAAAGTATGTGTCAGAGGGCTGGGAATAGAAGAATAGAAATATAAAACCCTTCTATACAGTTCCTGAAACTGAAATATGGTTCACATTCGCATTTATCTTAATGTCTAGCATTTTAAAGTGTTCTTAACCCTAAATGTAAAAAAGGACAAAACCCCGTCTTTGACAGCAGTGCAGGAACATTGACATTCTGTATGCAGTTGAAAAAATTTTAATAAAAAAAGGGAATTTTGTGGAGTTAAGTAGTTATCCAAATTAACTACTTTTTTTTGCAAAATAACTACTACTTTTTGACATTCTGAGATTTGACTTTCGATGTCTATGTAAATTACACTTATTTACCTAAGATTTAGACATCATTAAGCAGAGTGCAGTTTTTGTGCAGCTTTTTTCCACACTCCTGTGCATGTTAAACTGGCTCCTTATTTAACATCATCTTTGTAGGAAAAAAATATCCCCAAGATTAAAAAATAAAAAACAAACCTTTTGGTAAAATATAGTCCGAATTCAGAAAACTGGGATGTCAAAATCTGTTTAAAAATTTGTCAAAAATTCAAGAATTTAACTTCAGTAATATTTAATTGGTTTTTGCCAGAATAATGTTCTCTTTACAGTATGTCAGAAAACTCAGGAACCAATGAGAGCAATACCACAGAAACAATACAGTGGAACCTTGGATTACGAGCATAATTCATTCTGGAAGCGGGATCGTATTCCAAATCAAAGCAAATTTTCCCATAAGAAATAATGGAAACTCAAATTATTCGTTCCACAGCCCAAAAAAAAAAAAATACATAAAAATAATTAACACAAAATATAAAGTAAAAATAAAATAAATTAACCTGCACTTAACCTTTAAAAAAAGTAAAAATAAACATATTTCCATTGGTGGCAGTTAGGGGCCATTAGTGGTTAGCACTGTCGCCCAGGCACCTCTATGGTCATGGGTTTGATACACGGCTTGGGTCTGTGTGCGTGAAGTTTGCTTGTTCTCCCCATGCTTGGTGGGTTTCCTCTGGGTACCCCAGTTTCCCCTCACAAGCCAAAAACATGCAGATTAGGCTAAACGATGTCCCCAAATTGCCTGTAGTGGGGCTCTAAATTGTCAGCCTGCATGTGCGCGTGTGTCCTGCAATGGCCTGGAACCCTGTGTAGCGTGCACCCTGTCTAGTGCCCAAAGTCTCCTTGGAAAGGCTCCAGGCCCCCACGACCCTGTACAGGATAACCAGTATAGAAGGTTAATTAATGAATATACCCATTGGTTCCTTACTAGAGATGGTAATAATTAATTATTTGGCTAATTTCCATTTTATATGATTTATCGATAAGCTTTGTTTTGCATGTAGTGGAAACTTCGACAGCTGTAATTTAACATTAAGCTAACGATCCTTGCTAGCTTAGCTCCTTACATGCTTGTTAATACTTATATTAGGAGTCGGGTTCCTTCTGTGAACATCGAACACACGATCCCCTTTCCTTTCCACCATCTTACTGATCGCTGTTGTTCTAAAACACTTTTAATAATCTGGCCACATAGTAATAACACATTAGTAACACTTTTCAGAATGGACTGTTGTATGTTCATGAGTGTCTTCGGGGGTCACTTAGTCAGTGTTTATTTTACTCATCTTCAATAATTTAGAACTAGAATTAATTAATATCTGGATAGTGTGATAGTGATAGCCGACGGAAATTAATCAGTATTTGGAGAAAGACTGAATTGTGCTGCTAGAACTGTTCAAGTAAAACATATACTAAGGGCTAAATTTTCCTCTTGTTATCATTAATGATTAATTTATTATTGATTGTTAACAAGTTCAACAATTGGTTAAGGAAAATGTGCAAAATCTGCAACTCATTTCCTCCCTTTTAGTATTCTTACTTTAAATCAGTCTGTCATCATGTAAGGGTTAGGACACAGTACTAACACACCGGTATTAATTTAGATTAAAGTCTATAACTTATGCAAACAAGCAAAATAAGGCCTGATCCACAATGAGTTTCATACCAACGATGTGTGGGTGTGAGATCTCCTCTCCTGTCTCTGTGATATGTGTCGAGGGAAGCTGGAAAAGCAGACGGACAAGATTATGGAAAACAGACACCTGAACAGTGACATTTGCCTCAACAAAGCAGGAAAACCAGTTTTACAATCTTCAAATATTCACAAATAGGAGAGAGCTGGAGAATTCTGTAAAGAGTAGTATAATAATATCCTCAATTCCTGAAGCTTTCCTTTGCAAATTCACACTGCTGCATTTAAGCATACTATCTATACAGAGCATAAAGAATGTCTTTTAGGCATTAAAGCAGGTCCGAGCATGAAGCTTGTTTTATAACAATAACTTCATTCAATTTCTAATACTTGATTCAGCTTTGACATTTTCTCTAACCTGTGTTAATCATTTAAATCAAAATCTTGATTTCTGTTCATAACAAACGCACAGACTGACTAGCGGTTACCTGATACACTGTAATTTTAGCATCCAGGTCATTAGCAATGCGTGTGAGGCTGAAGCGAGAAAGGTCCACTGGGTCTTGCGGGAGCTCAAGAGGCACTGGGAATGGATTCAGGTTCTTGAATTTGGGAAACCAGTACATGATGCGCTGGTACTTCCTCATCGGGTGGCTCTTCTCTCCAAAGATCTGAACCAGGAGGACTTTTGTTTCCATGTTAGGCATAATTCCTGCCAAAATAAATATCAAGACCTTATAAATATCACAATTCGATATAAAATTGCTTTCAGATTTTTTTTTACATAATTTTAAATCTTTCAAAGATTACAGTATTAAATCAAAAAATCATACCTCTAAAGCTTTATACCCTGAAGGCTTTATTCAACAGCGTCACAAATGAATCATACATAAGTAATTAAAGGTAGCCCATTTCTTATAACATTAGTTATACAGTTATTCATTAGGAAGGTCCCGGGTTCAAACATTGCCACCACCAACATGACACTATTTGGCCCTTGCATGCAAGGCTCAAGATGTGTAATGAAATATACTGTAAATGTAAGTCGCTCTGGATAAGGGCGTCTGCCAAATGCTGTAAAGTAAATGCACTACATAACTGAGATGATTTCGCCCTCATCTCTACCAAATAACGTCAGTACAAATGATGACATTAAGAGAATGTTTGCCAGCATTTATTTAGTTATTTTTACTTTTGAATTCAGGTAACTGCATCATAATTTAAATTTTTATTTGAAGCTGTGAAGTTTTTAACCCCTTCACAGCTCCGGACTCCTACTTTTGACCCAGAGCTTGAGTTACTGGCTATGTGGTGTATTGTGTTGTACATTCTCAGTTTGTTCATGTTCAGGTTCCACTGTTTTTTCTTCATCCCATAAACATGCAACTAATTAAAGTGTCCATGCTTAACTGCAGGTATAAATGTATGTGACTATGGATGATACCGAGAGGTGGACTGATAATCCCATGCAGAGTGATTTTTTTCACCGTGGAAACAGTGCCCTCCTGAACAAAGAAGAAAGCTAAAGATGAATGAATTAAAAAGTAGAAAACATCTGTACAGAATGTTATGTTACGATTAAAGAAAGGGACAGCTACAGAACCAGAGGACAGACTCCAGCACATTTATGGTGACTGATTTTTATGTTAGTGAGCACTGAGTGTAGACTTATCCTGCTTTTCAAATTCAGCTACATGTATAAATAATGTTTTAAAAAACAACAACTCACCGTAACCTTCCATCTGCTCCAGCACCTGTACGCCACACTCCTGTTGCCTGGGGTAGTGATTGAACATCCTCTGAATAAAGTTCCGTGGCACAAACACCTCTTTGGGAAAAACATCCAGGAGCTTGTTATAGACTGTGATGTCTCTCTCCACTCCGAATTCAGGCATTTTCTTCAGGGCAGCGTAAACAAACTCCACGTGCCCACGCCTGCGGATGTCTTTCTTGTTGAAGGTGTCCACCACTCGGTTGAAATTGGCTTTGCTCTTCGCATCTCTGGCTGCTTGCTCAAACAGCTCATCATGTGTGACCAAAGATTTGGTCTTTTTCTCAGTCTTATGCTCAATTATTTCCTCAAGATTTGTACTGTCTGGTTTGCTCATGCAAAACGCTGAACTGCAATGGATCCATCTTGGCACCTTAAAACACAAATGAAAACGACAAGTTAAATTGGTTTCTTATTTACAGACCGCTCTGATGACATGGTTATTTAAAAATATTCAACTAATCCATCTTTGTGAACACTTACATGAGCAGAGTAGAGCTGTGGGTCCAGTCGAGGGGGGATAACCGTAGACGTGATGCAACCAGTGTGATGAATTTGTAAGAGAAACCTTCTGGCCTATATGATAAAAGAACATTGTTTATAAGGGGATAATGACCTCTTAGTTTGCCACAGCAAGTATGCAAAGTATGCAGCATAGAGTAACTGCCCTATTTATTAAAATACAACTTGTATAAAATGTATTAATAAGCCATTACATATTAACCATATCTATAGATGAGTGATGGATGAAATATTACAATAGGAAACCTTAATCTGAATCCAAAATGGTTCTCACATTAACACAGAACTGCTCGATCATTGCAAAAATCATAATCAGAATTGTTTTAGTCAAAATTGAGATCAGGATTATTTAACATACATTACCGTGTAAAAAAATCCAGAGCCCTTAGACCCACATTTCCCCACATTTTTCTTCCAAAGAGACAGACTTTCTTATATATATTTTTCACTGTAGTCTTGAGTTAGACTGAGTCCAGTCCCTGTACCTGACCGGTTTTAGGGGTATATCTGTTGTGTGTTAAGCCACACAATGACATATGAATCATTTAAGCAGGAAGAATATACTGCTGATGCTGAGTGGGTGAAGCAGATGTGAGGGGAAATGAGGTTGCTACTGAGTTTGTTACATAAACAACCAATTTTTAAATTAATCTTTAGACACTTTGCAGCCTGTCACAGTAAAACATTTGATCCCATTTCTTTTTTTTCCTTTTTTTTAAATTCATATTTAATTAAAATATGAAGAAATGAGGGACGGCTCAAGACTTTTGCACAGGATTGTAATTACTCGCTGACTTTGGAAACATCATGCATTTATCGGACTTAAAAAATAAAGTTTTAAACTGTGGATTTCTTGAACCTTTAAATATAATAATAAAGAAAACAACAAATAAAAATATAGTGTGTGCGTGTGTGTGTGTGTGTGAGAGAGAGAGAGAGAGATGTCACAGCCTGACTAAGTGTGAGTTTTAGCTTTTGCTGAGAGATGAAAGCACACCACTGTAAACAAGAGGGATGGACATTAGACAGTAAATCACAGTAATCACAAAAAACAAGAACATAAGCACAACAGTACAACAGAAACACCAAGAATACAAATAGTTAAATCACAGATAATAAATTAACCACGTCTACATAAATTTACCCTCATACATTTTTTTATTTATTATTGTAAATAATCTGCACATAACATTTACTAAAAGTGAGTGAGTGTGTGTGTGTGTGTGTGTGTGTGACATTTAGGATCCTGCCTGACTGCAGTCCATGCAACATGGCGAATTTATCATGTATTTCATAAATAACAGCGTGTTTATTTGCTTACCATCGCCATGTCTAATTAAAACATGTCTTGTTGTGATGCTGGGAGTAAACCTCCTTCATTTGGGATGTTCAGGAGTTCAGATTTAAAGAATCACATAGTTTAACATTCAGGCACATATCGGTCAAACCTCCTCCTTCCATCCGAATAGACCGGCATGATGACTTCCGGGTCCGTCAGCGCTCACGTTCCGCTTAAAGCAAGAGAAACATTTGCGCGCTCGTGAGTTCCGCTTGACGTTTGTTCCTCAGAATAACAGCATGGAGTTCGCGGTTTGGCCACTAGGTGGCGGTTCGAAACGTTGCGTCAACTTGTGTCATGTGTAATGTCACTTCTAAACGTGTCTGTCTATGTGTGTGTTGCAATATTAAGTCACAAGCTTTCATAGGAATTGAACTAGTGGTGTTTTAAACCACTTGGTTTAGTAGTTTAAATAAAAACGAGTTCTCCGGGAAAGTTTCACAATTGCATGAAATCCATTTACACTGCCTGCAGTTATACGTGCCTCCGTCGTGCATTTCCTGCATGTGTGTGTGTGCGGTTTTGGACTGGAGTTGCATTTTCATTCCGTCGCCCAACGCACAGACACACACACACACACACACGTGTCCTGTCTACTTTCCCCCGTGGTGTTGCCGCGGAGTGGAGTTTACTTTCTTGATTCTGTTTTCAGCATAATGACTCGAGTGCATTTCTCGCATGTGACAATGCGCCGATTCAGAAAGATCTAAACACGATCAGACTCAAACATGGATGGATCGACGAACAGTCTGGGTGAGTATTAGATCCACTTCGACTCGACTGACAGTTTCTCACCTCAGCACATCTCGAACCCCGAGCTGACCACAGGCAGGGCTGAAAACTGCACAAACTCACCTAGATGAGAAATCAGCAATCAGGGGACACTTGAAGCTGTTTGGTGTATGCTTATATTTATTATCATTATTGTTGTTGTTGTTTTTTGTTTGTTTGTTTGTTTGTTTTTTTAATCCCAGTCTGCACTAATGAACTTCTACTCTAGTCTAAAGTGAAACTATAAACTTTTAGCCTTTGTTTTTTTTTCAGATCAGCAAAGTTTGTTTAGTTTAAGCAGAAAAGCAAAAGAAAGTTCATTTTAAACAGTGTATTATGGTGGATAAGTAGACATTTTAGATGTCCCTGTTGCACAATGTTACAATGTTTCTCACTTCAAACAGTCAAATTACCAGTATTGATGTGAAAGTTGCTACATTGTCACAGGTGAGGTGTTACATTGTGATTTAAGTGGTAGAAAACAGCAGGCACCAAGCATGTAAAAAAACCTTTATGTGTGCATTATTACACATTATTATTATTATTATTATTATTATTATTATTATTATTATTATATAACCACCACCATGACGGCACGGCGGCTTAGTGGTTAGCACTGTCGCCTTGCACCTCCAGGGTCCGGGTTCGACTGCCTCGAGTCTGCGTGCAAGAAGTTTGCATGTTCTCCATGTGTTTGGTGTATTTCCTCCGGGTACTCCATGTTTCCTTCCACAAGGCTAAGACATGCGTACTGTGTGTGCCCTGCTGTAAGATCTTACCCCGCCTTGTGCCCTGAGTCTCCTGGGATAGGCTCCATGCCCCTGCGACCCTGTATGGGATAAAGTGTTATAGCCTATGAGGGTTTGAGTGAGACCAACCACCATGGAAAACGAATTAAATGATATTTTCATTATATATGTTTAAGTATTTGAATATTAGTTTAATTCTCAACAATTAGGCATTTAAAAGTCCTACCAGTTTTGCCTTTTAAATGCTGTAAGACTCAGTGGCGTATGGGTCATTCTACAAAAATGGTGGATAGTTCTGTCCCGTAGTTTTGCTATTTTGTATATAAATTATTTAAATTAACATTACAGACACAGTACTTGTATATTTGTCAGAAAATATAGTATGTCCTTTCAATCATTCAAAACATTTCTTTCCTTTAATTTAAAATATTTAATTGTAGCATTTTTTTAAAGGCCGAGGTCTAAAGATATTCTTTTCAGGGAATAAATCTGATTCACAATAAAATGAATCGATTATTGATAAAAGAAAAAACGTTAAACACTAAAATCATGCCAAATGATTGAAATCATGAAAATAATTGTTTATAATTAATAATATGAAATAAATGTCCGTCACCCCTAACTATGTCATTGGTGTTACTGTTACACAAAAAAGAGTTTTATTTTGAAATACGTGTGACAAATTGAAATTGGTCCTGAGTCAGAGGTCACTAGATAAAAAGCACTGGACAAATGCAAAAGGTATTACAGATGTCTCTTTTTATTTGTTTAGAAATGTATTTTGCAGTTTTATTAGAATATTTTAAGTCAATCATTGGTGTTACTCAGTTTATAATTCTAACAAAAATTAGACATAAAAACTGTTTACATTTAATATTTATTTTATTTTGACATAACTGAAAACAACATCGTCTCACACATAGAAGGCATTCTATAAGTAGTTAAGATTTTTCTCTAAATTGTCATTGGTGTTACTGTCATTGGTGTTTCCAGGAAGAGAAGTAACACCAGTTATTAAATGTCTAAAAATATAAAAAATAAAAAATAAAGTTCAATAACATTTTAAGCTTTAATCTATTTAAGAAGTTCTGTGTTTGAAAGAAGAAATACATTTCTGGAGAAATTTTTATGACCCAAATTCCACCTTTTCCGTAGAATGATCTATATACAGTAAGGAATTCAGAGCAGCAACTATTTGGCTGAAAGAATTCTTTCTCTCTTTTTCAACAGAAGCGTTTTGTGTTAATCCTAAACCTAATTCACAGGAACTTAAAAGCAGATAAGTTACATAATCTAAGGCTATCGATGAATGATTAAAAGCATTGTTATTTAACAAAGACAAACATGTCATTGTTTATTTAGTGATTATTTGTGATGCTTAATGAATATTTACTTCTGCTGCTGGTGTGGTCTTATAACAGTGACTGCGTAACAGGCAGCAAGTTTTTTGCCAATTCTTTAAAACAGAGACAGACGTTTTATAAATAACATGGCACAAATTGAAAAACTGTGGGTTTTTTTTTTTTTTTGGATAATTAATTTCACAAGAGAGACAATATAGAGACAGGTGAGGGAATAACTGTTTGTACACTTAACTTTCACTCTGTTATTAACACATGTGCACCTACTTGTTATCCAGTCAGACAATCATGTGACAATCACGGTGCATAAAATAATACAAATGCAGGTCAAGAGGTTAGCTTATTGTTCACATCAAGCACCAGAAAGGCGGAAAATGTGATCTTGGTGACTTTGATCATGGCATGGTTGTTGGCCCCAAATAGGCTGTTTTGAGTATTTCAGAAATTAGAGTTTAGAGTTTACATAGAACGGTGCAAAAAAACTAAGAATATCCATTGTGTGGAGGGTCTGAAACACCTTGTAGATAAGTGAGAGGAGTCTGTATTAATTCAAATAATCACTTTGTACAACCGTAGTAAGCAGAAATGTTTAGTGTGTTCTGAGATGCTTTTCTGTTCACCACAGGTGTAAAGAGTGATTATAACCAATATTGATCCAGTGATTTGCAATTTATCTATGACCTCTCTTATCAAAAAAACATTTCCTCTTTCAGAACTGTCATTCACTCCGTGTTTTACCATAAGCACTAGTCACAATATTTCTACTGTACATGGTGTTTATGAGTGGTGTATGCAATTCCGAAGAGCTTACATGCAAAAAAAGCTTTTGTGTTGGGTTTACACTTTTGTAAACCAGTTTAGGTGTAGTGCTTTGTGGAATAGGAAATTTCACATGAAAAAATGCCTCATGTGTCTATCGGCTGCACTGAAGGTTTAGCTCTGTTCTTCTGATGAAGTGATAATTCATGCCAGCATTTCCTCTGTGGTCTTACGAGAGAATTTTTCCCATGGTCTAGATTAAAAATAAGTCTTGTTGACATGACAAAGTATAACCCTCTAAGATTTTTGTAGAATATACGTGTGGTGGTAATCTGTGATATTTTGTATTGCTACTTTTGTTTTTTAACAGTTAAGAGCAGAAATTGTATTGTTATCAGTGCAGAAGGAGAACATTTATTTTTCACATCAATATGTTTTTATTGTTCAAAATTAAAATAATAAGCTAGTTACAGTATAGGAGGAATGGGTGGCATACTGGACAAACATTCAGTCAGATGCTGGTTACTACTACTGCAGGTTTGATTTAATGTTCTGAGGCTTTCTGACCTTGCTTGAGACCTGCATGGAACATGCATCTGCTCAGTGAGCCAATGCATCAAGACCATGCTATAACTGGTATATTCAACATAATACATATCTGATTTTTTTTTTTTTTTAACCCTATGATTTATTTTTGAGGTTTGGACATAAAGGAAGAAGAAGTTTAGGTTGCAAGGACCGTAATTCTGGACAAGCTATTATATTATTTGTCAATCATTATTAAACGTCATTAGAATATTAGTCTTTATACTACTACTGATAATGTAGAAAGCTGTAACCAGTCATGAGTGTATGAGTCTGTGTGTGGAATTTGTTTCCGGGGAAGTAACAAGCTGGTCTTGTGAAATCATTAGCATGTTTGTCTCAGGCAAAATCACAATACGGAGAAATGAATTCACAGTTTTTATTTTAAGTCATTTACATGCATGAACAGAAAACCATCTGAAGTATTTTATTACTGTCCAAGAAATCAGAGTGAACTGTTTATATTCCCGTCATCCTGCTCTTCAGTGTACTTTGACTCAATTCCAATGTCAAACACACCCTGTGTGCTGCGCATGCACAGTTAGACAAATCCTTTCCTGTTTCTTTAGGATAATCACTGACTATATTTAATTGCAAAGATTGTCACCAGTTTAAATGATTCAAATTCTGATTTCACGTTCCAAATGAGCTGCTTGTATGTGCATGTTAGACTGGGTCGCCTGTAGACATTCTGGATTTATATGCGTGTTACATGTAATCTGATCTAGAGTTCCTGTATGTGCATCTGTGGAGCAAGCTTTAGTGTTGTTAATCGAATAACAAGAAGTACATGACTTTCATTTTTTTATTTTTTTTGTGCTTTTACATAAAAACTACATTCATAGTAATGTTTACCCAGAACTTATAAACTCTGTCAGAAATCATACCCTATATACTATGTACTTAAAATAAACAGCACAGTGCATCAAGAATGTTTGCCAGATGAAAACCTTAAGGATTACATAAGATGAACGGTTATACACCACTATGTTTTATGCGACTTCTAAAATAACACACTGTACTGTAAATATGAGGGGTGTTTAAGTCAAACCGGGACTTTTACAATGATTGACCGATTGACTTTTACAGAAGACTTCAAGCACAGTACTGTGATGAGACTCTTAGCTGCATTTGAGTGGTGTAAACATATTAAAAAGGCTGTTTGTCCGTGAATGTCGATCCCAGTGGAGGTGGCTTGAAGGCCGCTGCTGTTGTTCTGGTGAACATTGGATTGCGGATGAAATGCATCTGTCTGTGGGACTGTACACTCAATCATTCACAAACATCACTTGCACATTACAGGAACTCGGCTGGGACTTATTGCCACATCCCCCATAAAGTCCTGACCTCGGGCCAAGCCATTTCCACTTGTTCGGGCCATTAAAGGAATTCCTGGGAGGCTAATGTTTCAGACGTGAAGCAGGCAATCCGATCGTGGCATAGAAAACTTTGTACCTTGATGTTATCCAAGCATTAGTGAACTGCTGGGATAAGTGCATTAGTGTAGCAGGGGATTATATTTAAGTCAAACTCAAAGTCAGACTTTGTATTTTGTTTTGTTATTCTGCACAATAAAAAGTCCCAATTTGACTTGAAAGTCCCTTACAGTTTGTGGTTTCAGACATCATTTCCATTTCCCTTTTTCATGTTATCAGATGACTTAAAACCTGCTGTGCATTCGAGTGGGATTCATCTACCTGTTATAATTATGATGATAACTTTGTGGGATAATCGTCTGTATATTTAATAGTTCAAGGTGTCTAGTGGCATGCAAGTATTTCCCTCATAGTCATCCTGTTGTCATTTCCATTTTTGAATCTTTTAAATGCATAAAATCCCTTCTTCAGTTTAATTAAAGTTAAAGATAACAAAGGTAACAATCGTGGATTTATGTAATAAAGCTATATTAAAGTCCAAGTATTGGATCTGATAAATGTAGGACACCTTTTTACACATTTCTAGCACAAACTCACAATTACGCCTTACTTTATTCCAGTAATTTTCCTACAAGTTCTGTCCAGCAAGTACTTAATGACAACATTCAAGACAAATTATGCAGGGAGAATAAAAAATAGCCTCAGTTATATTCCTTTCACTGTGTTGTATATCCACTTTACAACTTATGATTGATGAAAGTGCTGAAAGTCAGAAAGAAACATTTGAATTGATTTAACAGATCATTGAATTACAGCTTTGTGTTTGTTTCAGAGCAGCAGACACGCTTTGTCATACTGAGAGGAGGGGACGTGTGCAAGAGAGTGAAAGTGCAGGGGCAGACAGCAGAGTGCAGGTTTTAGAGACTGACAGGAAATACAGCAGCAGAGGGTGGGCGGCCTGACGGAGAGAAATGCGCTCTTACACCTGTAATGATTCATGAGTTGCGTACAACTGTCTGGTCCACAGGAGACAGAAATGTCAGTTTTGGCTCATTTTCTGGCAGATTTAACACTTATGTCTGTGTCAGTCCAGTACTACATCATGGAAGTACAACTCTCAAAAGTAAAATTTACTTTTAAAAAATTACATTTCAATACACAGAGCACCTGGTCTAAATCAAAATAGTTTTTAAGGCAGGGTGAAAATATGCAATAAAATTAGATAAGATAAGATGATAAG
>JAOTRS010000040.1:14193881-14207179 GCA_028565755.1 Dinotopterus cunningtoni
ATGCTATACCAGCATATGAGTTTTATTGGGACTTTGTAAACTATTAAATGTGTGCAACTTATATGTAGATTAAGGTTGAAAAGAACCCTCACCATTTCCCACTGCTTGATTCCTTTTTTAGCACTGATTATAACAATGTAGTCTCATTTTAAACAATAAATATACCTTATAAATAATAAAAAACCTTTTAAATAAAATACCTTATAATTAAAAATAAAGTTTGAATAATTACTGAAAGCTGAGATTGATCCTATGTAAATTTCAACGAGTTAGTCTTTGTGCTGCTGTTCCATGGTTAATTATGAGGTCTGACTCTTGTAAGTGTGAGACTATTCATTGGAGATGAGCTTTAAATAAGAGAACTTTAAATACAATTGAAATCCCCCATGACACTACTTTTCACTCTTCTAGTGCATTTATTAATTATAATAATAAAAATATTAATAAATATTCCATAAATAGTCCATAAATATAATTCTGTGTTGCTCTCCATGTGGCCGTATAATTCGGCTGTATAGTTTAGCCTAGTGATTATGACACATTGCTCGCTGCAGACTCGATAAACAAGATTGTCATGTGATTCTAAGTCTGCAGAGCTACTGCAACTGGAGCTGTCATCCAAAAAAGCTTTAATGCCAGAAAATCTGTGGTTTAACAAGAAACGAGTCTCCAACAAAGCAGCAAATTATTTGGAAGTACTCAAGTGACCAGACGCAATAATGAAAAGAGATCTTCCGAAAAATGTTTTGCAAAATGGGGCTTTGCCTCTCACATTCCAGAGCTATCATTCATCAGCTAATCTTATTTATCTTTCAGCCTGGAATGAGGTCTTGAAACGTTGATTCCATTGAAATCAAGTAGATCTCGCATGTTCATGCTTTTTACTAGTTTGATGTGTTGAGGCCATTTGCAAAAAAAAAAACTTAATTAAGTAAACAAATTTCTGTATGACAGCCATGTTAGAGAGAGCGATAGAGACAGAGAGACATTTCCTCCTCAGTGTCTACATGTGACCAATCATAGCTGCAAGTTAAAGTCAGGAATCTGGTTATAAAATTTTTATCATCGTTCTGTCAGTTTGGAAGTTCCAAGTTCACTTCTCAAGGGCTTTTGCATATCAGATGCCAAGCAGGAAATGCAGTGTACGTGGGCTGAATACACACATCCACTATGCTGTTAACTTTGTATAGTTCATCACTCTGCACCACCAACACAGTATATTGCACTGTTTGCATAGTACACATGTAGGAGAATGGAAATTGGGAGTGATAGAGAGTAAAACAGAAGGCCGAATAAAATTCCTGTTTCGTGTGAATATTATGTGACCTTACAAATGTCAGGATATCAACAGCCAAATAAGAGAGGACGAAAAGAGGAGCCAGATGAAGATAAATTGGTTCCCGATGTGCCTAAAAGTGCACTTGGCTGGTTCCAGCATACCTCTTAAAGGAGCTAGACATGAGATGTGTAACGTTGTGAAGATTACAAGCGGGGCAAATGGATCTAACATGGAATTTAGTGGTCATGTGATTATAAAAGAAATTAACAGGTGCGTCATGTGCCAGAATTGTAATTCAGTAATTTAAAAAAAAACTGTTAACAACATTAACCAGCAACAGGAACAGACAAGAAAATTCATGGACTAGTGCTTATTATAGTTTGAGAAACATCTATTGGTTGAATTGTAAACTCTTTATTAAAGGTTACTAAATTGCGTTCCAGAAAGCAGACATAATATGTGTTTAACTTTCTCTTTTATGTGAGACGATCATGAGACAACTTGCCTCAGGAGCACTCGCATGTGTCTCTTTCTTTTTCTTTTGCCATTTTGACCACAAAGGCTTTCATGCATTATAAAGTTACTGGTTCAGTCAGCTATACTTTTGTCCTAATAAAAGAAAGAGTGCACACAATATAGAGCACGTTGTTCCTGTTTTGTATTGTTCCCTTTTAAGTGACCACCAAAGGAAAGGAATTGAATTCATGCACGTCAAGACTCATCACTTGTACCAGTTAAAAAATGTTCCAGCTTCTCTATTTTGAGTTTACACAGAAGCTTATGCAGAAATAGACTAAATCATCTATTATTACCCGCCTGCATGTTTTGGTATTTGGTTTTTTTTTGGGTATACTTCCTTTTAACCTGGTTTGTCAGTTGTTTCTCATTAAGATGTTTAAGCTATAAAACCTTTCATGCATTGCGCTATACGCTATGGCATCATGAAAACTTTTGAAGTTCATTAATTCTTGAAAATCAGCAACTGTTACAATTAATATTATTGCTATCTGACAACAGAAAAAGACAGGATACACAGCCTTATGGTTTTGCAATTTGCTGGCCACAGTCTTCACAGACCCTGTTCTCCAGAAACTGGTTCTCTTGATGCCAGTTTTCACTAAAGAATCGACTGGACAAAATGCACTCTTTAGAAATTATTCACCAGTTTTATTTAAAGCTATCATATTTGGGCATCTGCTACGGCAGTCACATTTCCCCTTTTTGTGGAAGTATGCAGTTCTTGGCCATGTGGAATGTACTGGACACGTGTGAATATAGTCAGCCTTGTAAGATGTCATAGAAAGTAGTGGTCCAGGATCAGCAGATGTTTCTTCCTGTGTGATGGCATTGCACAGTTTCATGATGACATCATTGTCTTTTAACAGCACCAATGCATCATAAAGTCACTTTCTAATGCTTCTTTAAAGCACACTAATTGCAAAGTAATTGCAAATAAAATACGTCATACTAGTATGTATGATTGGGAATCAATATGCAGGGTGCTTTTATTTCTAGTTACAGACATAGATCTGGTTTGGTAGCTATCCAAGAGACCATGTCAAATCACTAATCAAGGTGCTAAAACTAATCTGGTCTGGTAGCTATTCAAGAGACCATGTCAAATCACTAATGAAGGTGCTAAAAGATCTAACTCATTGGTCTGAGCCCTGCTTACATCTTAAAATATCTACCTTTCTCTTCATTGCAGCATAAACACTACAGCAGTGGAAGTTTTGTGGTTAAAGTTCTGTGATTGCAAGTTTGCAAGTTTAAATTCGGACTGCTGGTCCTTTAACCCTTAACTGCTCAGCTCTTGCAATTATAACTTTCATTACATAAAACTACAGTGGCAATAAAGTCTTATCTATCTATCTATCTATCTATCTATCTATCTATCTATCTATCTATCTGTCTGTCTGTCTGTCTGTCTATCTGTCTGTCTGTCTGGTCTGTCTGTCTGTCTGTCTGTCTGTGCATGAGATGTCTAAATTTTTGTCAGTCACAAGAATCTGGACTGTGTTTGTCTTCAATAATCCATGAGGAGGCATTTGTCTAGAGCAAATGTTAAGACCTGTTAAGCCTCATAAATCAGAGAATAATAATAATGATGATGATAAAAAATTTTTTTTATAGGTTTTAGGTTTGGTCACTTAGAACTTCAGTCCTAGTTGACAAACTGTCCTGACCAAAAAAAATTTGCAGCAACCACTTTAGAGGCTTTACTTATATATTCTAATCCCCTTTACATGTTGTGGTCTTGGATATGGTCAGAAACTTGGAAATGAAAAAAATAATTTAGGATGAATTACTGTTTTTTTAGAGCCACGTTTGCTTGGGTTATTGAGTAAGTCAACTACTTATTGTAATGGACTGAGGGATTTCGTAAATACTGGCACAGGCAGCGTAGAATGAAGCCTCCCACATTTTCAAAGAGCCTTTTGTGAATAGAGAACATTCATGGTTTTTGACCCAGAACCTCTGTTCCTCTACAATATGTTTCTGACTACTTTGACTACCTCGGCTACCTCAGCTTATAACATCTTAGCTCAAAATTCAACATCGATTCTAGTTAAAAAAAAAGTTTAATCACTTCTCTAACAGCCTGATCAGTTAGTCTGGCTGTCTTACTTTTTTTGCAAGATCAGAGAAAATTAGAAGAATCTATGGGTCTGTTAGAGGCAGGGTGTGTCAAGTGCGGGAGTTTGTATTGGATTTAAACAAGCTGTGTAACAGTTGCAGAGTCACTTTTTTTTAAATATGATTATACATGTAAAAATAATTAAAGAAGTTAGGATTGATATTTATAGTTTTGACACAATTTAGTCAAAACAGTTTCTGTCATTAGGCTTTTATGGTTTCCAGGAAATGCACTGGCTTTATTATAGCACTTAGGAAATGTTTAAATGAAAACAGTAAATAAGTCGTCTATGTGTGCTGTAGTTAATGAAAATAGTATATACTGTAGTGGACATACAGATAAAGTGTATCTAGATCTTTGTGATCTTTATGTAAAAAGCTGTAGATCTTTAAAGAGAAGGCACTTCTTTATAGAGAAGCTTTATGAATTGTTGTAATGGGGAGCAAATTCTGAGTTTAAGTACTGAGTTAGCTCTGATGACCAGCCAGTATTTAATAGTCATCAGATTAAGGTTTTATCACAGAGAACCAGACATCCCACCTCTCCCAGAAGTTCTGGGAGTCTCTCGAATCCCAACATCGGCTCTCTGACATCTGCAAATTATATACAATATGATTGAAATGGATCATTTAGAGTGAGTGAGTGAAGGGAGGCATACTGATTTATTCATACTATTTGTACTCAGTAAACCTATCAGTTTGCTTAATGGGTGAAGCTTTACATTCAAATGTTCTATATCAATCCAATTGAGTGTCCCGCAGCACCATGGCAGTGTCATCAAAAAAGAAGTGACTCCAAAACAAAACTCCAAAGTACAGTAAAATGTATTCCTCCCTAACAGCAGGAAAAAATCATGACAGGAACAGTGATTTCTCTATTGGCCATGGCAGATTTAAGAATCATAAAAGACATTAAGTTGAACCTTAAGAGGACATTATGGTCAGTTTGACATACTTAATTAGCATTGGCATTAGCTTTTATTAGCATTTGTAACTAGTAGTGGTCCAAGGGGATATCTCTGAAATTAGTTTTTGCAGGGTGGGTTGTCTGCAGACCTGGCAACCCTGTTAGGTAACCACCGCTAACTAGTAAGTTCTAGGGTGCAATTTAAACAAAGTGCTATTTCATGCCATTTAATTATATAGGCTTTACATTCATTAATTTAATTTGTGAATGAACAAAATGGCATTTTTTTTTGGTAATAAGAGACACTGGAAATGTAGTTAGTGTGGAAATGTATTATTATTATTCATGTGATATATGAATTGTGAGCTTATGGCAGATTTTCATACTTGGCTATAAAAAAACCTGTCATACAGTGATTACCACACCGAATAGTCTAATGTATTCCCATGTTAAAACATGACCTGCTGTAACAGGTCCAAGCATATCAGCTTGTTGTAACCAAATAGAAATCATGTACTTCTGGTTGAAGTGTGCTGGGTTCTTATTGCTGTGCTTGTCATCTGTTCATTGGTTAAACCCCGAGTTCCTTTTGGCTTAAACAACTACTGGCTCAAAAAAAAAAAAAAAAAAAGATTTCAAAATTAAAATAATAAAACAGCCATCTATGAACAGGAGCAATACAGAGCGAAACTGGCCACACTGGCTATGTGAGAGGGATGACATCACTCTCTCTGCTGTCAATTACAGCCTAATATTTAATGATGCAACAGGAGTTTGGCTGGCCTCACAGTTTCTCAAAATGGTTGATAAGAATGAGTGTGAAAATTGGAGAGTTGACTAGTGTGTGGAAATTGGCAAATAACAAAATAAACAAAAACAAATAAAAAAGCGAATCAGTTTTTGCTAGAGAAACATCTTATGTGCGTGAATGTGTGCAGAAATGACATACACATGGATAAGCCATAGTGCAAAATTTCAATGTAGATTGAAGGTTTTCCACTCCACCCTTGCCAGTCCTTAATGGGCCTCTGTTTGTGGAGGGGCATTGTCATGTTGGACATGTTTAAATCTCATAGTCGCAGTAAAGGAAAATTGTAATGCTAATTGTAATTCATGCCTAAACTTTCTAGACAACTGTGTGCTTCCAACTTTGTGGCAACACGTTGAGAAAGAACAAATTCTTTGGTGTGGTCATCGGGTGTCCATAAACATTTGGCCATATTGTGCAGTTGGTACCGACTGCTAGACAACATCCTTGGTGTGCAGCAGGTGTTAAAAAAATGAGTTTTTTTCCCCCCTGGGGTTTGTCCTCTTCTCTGGATTCATTACCTCACACTGGATCATGCAGTCTGCAAGTTATTGGCACTGATTTTACACCAGATGCCTTTCATGCCACAACCCACCCATTTCTCCAGGACTGGGACTGGCATTTAGGATGCCCTGCATATCCTTGGTCTTTTATATGAACAAACATATCAAACTAAACATAGACTTTGTGGATTGTATAAAAATAGGATTTCTTCTTTCCCTGGTTTCTGGGTGAATGAAGTGAAAAAACGATGACTATTATACTGTATGAATCTGTCTGTGTACTGGGTAACTGTGAATGAAAAACTGATTTCCGAGACACATTATATGATTGTTTCTGGATTCATGTGTTAGTGTTTTATTATCCCCTGAATATTTATGCAAACTTTAATGGGACATAGTTAAAAATATGCATAAACGTATATGCAAACTGTGTGATCAGCTATAACAGCGGTAACTTGGCATTTTCATTGACTGTCCTTTTCTAGAGATGGTGTGTCCTATCTACAGTATATTACATATAATGATATTAGCAGCGCTTTGTTTTGCTGTATTTCACAGTGTTTATTGTTCAGAATCTTGTGTCAAAAAAAAAAGAAAAACATCATAGATCACTGCATTACTGTTAGTATATCACTCTGACTGTGTTCTCTGAAAGCTAGGTAATATTCTTTGCAGTGATTTAGGACAACCAGGTGCTGATTGTGTCTGTAAATGTGAACAGATGATGTGTCTGCTGGAAGCAGCGCAGAGTTTCCAGACAGGCTTTCGCTTATGGAAGTGCGTCTTCAGGCACAGGAAGATGAGATCACATTGCTCAAGTCCTCATTGGCTGATGCATTGCGTAAGCTCCGCCTCCACGACCAACAGATCCCACTACTGAAGCAGCAGCTAATTGCCAGTAAGAGCATCTTGTATTGCATGAATCTCAATACTGTTTTGTGACAGTTCAGGTATTAGTAACACTTTTCTGTGTCTGTTTCCACAGTGAACCCTGGCGCAGCTCGGGTGTTGAATCAGTCTTTTGGTGTTGATGGTTTCTTCAAATCTCACAGGCACTCCACCAGTTCTCTGGATGGACTGCACAGCACATTTGACAGGTATCAGTGCAGGTGCATCTGTGCATCAACTTTTTAAACCGAATTAGAAGAAATGTCAAATGTTACAACATCACTATTTTTTAAAATGTGGAATAATCATTAAAGTCAACAACACTAACTTTAACTGTATATTATATCCATTACAAGAGAGACTGAATCATTTTGCATGATTCGGCTGAGCAACAGACGGAATATGACAAAGCTTCTTTCTGTAATGCCTCCCTGGAGATACAAGTTCCTCAAGTTGTGAGAAATGTAGTCTTCCCACCCACACATATAGCGCAACAAAGAAAGAGCACAACATTCTTTGGCACACTCAGACCTTGGGACAACTGAGCAACTTTTCTTCTTCAGAAATGCTTGGTTTGTGAGAATGTTGGGTCCCGTTTTATTTGGTATAGCAATCTCTGAACAGTATTCTGTCATGCATGTTTAGTTCACATTAGTGTATTATTATCTGAATTATGTTTCTCAGCAGATGGAGGTATTGGAGGTTTTATTTTCTCTAAAATATGTTAATAATAATAAACTGAGAATGATTTCAAAGTTGATTTTTTTTTGTGTGTGTTTGAAAAATTGTTTCAGATCGTAGCCAATTGCAGACTTCATGGGCTACAGCCCTTAAGAGAGATGTTTTTCAATGCCAAAGATAATGGTTTATTGCTTGTATCCCTCTTGATTGTGTGTGTCTTCAGCCATGTCTCAGCTGAAAATGGAGAGGGCAGTATAGCTCACTCTATCCCCAGCCTGAAAACAGGCACTAGTGAAAAAGCCACACAAACTGAACCCTGGAACCCTGAGCCAGAGAGGACACCTTTTGCCCTCACAAGGGCCTCCAAGAGTCTTTCACTGGAGGACGCACTTCCCGAAGATGTGTCCCTCATCAACATGGCCCTGCACAAAGCTCAGCTAGAGAGTCAGCTGGAGGAAGAAGATAGCGAAGACAAAGAAAAAAGCTGGCACTCTAAAGTAGAGGAGACGATCCAGTGCACAACTATTAAAAGTCTCCAGAAACAACAAAGCAAAAGCAGTGAAGAAAGCCAAGGCTCTGCCCCTCAGACTCCCACGTCCAGTTCTCCAGCGCCGCCTAAAGAGTCTACACACAGTGGATCCCTTTCTCCCATTCTGGAGGGCGAGAAGAAACCGCTGTGCGTTTAAACACCCATCAATCCAGCCTTTTTCCATCCGTGCATGAGCTTCTTGCTTTGGCTTGGTTCAAAATCTAACCCTATCACTTGCTCTACTGCTCTAATTATTAATACTTCTGAATGCCCCCTTCTTCCAAGATGCAAGTTATGTCTTTGTTAAAGAACAGACTAAATGAATGATTCTTTTGAGGGATACTTTTAGGCACAAACAGTGAACTACGATGAAGATTGTTGAAGACATATTTTGTACTATTTAAGTCCAGGACCAGGGACTTGGTTTCCTATAACAACATATAAGACAGATTAAATATAGGGTATGTAGTCCATTAAAGGCCAAATCTCTCTAACTTTGTAAAAATAATCTTTTGCTAAATTGAAACCAAGAAGTTATAAGGTTCTGACTATTTTGTAATTTTGAGATCAACAAAATAAAAAACAACATTGTCCCAACAATGCACATCATCAAAAGATAGTTACACCTACTGTAAATTACAACCTTAAGGTTTCTTTCTGCTGGGACAAATTCTATACTATATAAAGACCTGGCTCACAGTCTGGGTTACCTCTTACAACATATAAGTAAGCTAAATATAGTGTATGTAGTCCACTGAAGGCCAAACTTTAAGTCTCTCTAACTTTGTAAAAATAACCTTTGCCAAATTGAAACCTTGAAATTCTGAGGTTCTGACAATTTTGTGATGCTAAGCTTAGAAATTTTTGAGCAGATTAAATTTATTTGATTATTTTATGTTCTATTTTTTAGCAGTATTTTAGAGTACATACTTCTCATAAACAGTTCCAGTCAAAAGTTTGGACACACCTTCCAATTTAAAATTTTTTTGTTTAGTGATTGATTTTCTACATTGTAGAACAATACTGGAGATTTCAAAACTATGAAACATCACATATGGAATTATGTAATTAACGGCAGTCAGTTGTTCCTCCGATTAGTGCCGTTATGAAGTAGCAGACACATCTCAATATCAACTGTTCAAAGGAGATTATTGCATATTTTGGATGCCTTCAGCATTGTTTTACAATGTAGAAAGAAATAAAAATCAGGAAAGACTATGAAATATGAAGATGTTTCCAAACTTTGGACTTTATTGACGTGTGTATACAAAATTTAGCATCTCACTTTGCCAGAAAAGTAAGATGGAACCCAGCTGGAACTTTTGGCAATGGGACAATTTGATGGAACTCATCCTAACCACCAAAAACAACCTTGTCCGTGTGGTGGACATCATCACAACATCTTTACAGCTATAAAACAACGGTCATGAGAAAATTCTCTGTTCTGGTAGTATAGCATGCAGTTTTCAGGGTGCATAGAATCTTGATGAAATCATAACAAGTCATACTTTTACATAATAACTCATCATATTAGCACAACCTGGCATTAAGTTTTAGCAGAGATGATGCAAAAGCTTACTGCCAGTATAAAGCTGTTTATGATCAGCAATGCAAGATTGAATTAGATGCTTTTTGGCTTCACTCTAGTGTTGAGTGATGTGTGTGAAGAATCGGGCCGAGTGGAAAATGTGACGAGGATTTGTATTGTTTACGCACGAACTCAATGATGAGTAACGCCGCGGGTTAGACCGAAAGTTTACTGCAGCATATAGAGCAAGTGAGATCATTGCACAGGTTGAAATTGGTTACAGGAAGGAAGTGATTGTTGGAGTTGGAGTGTTTACAGTGTAGCTGTTTGGCTGAATAAACACTTATCTCGTGTGTGCAAATTTGCCTAAGAGAGAATGAAGAGTTTACAGCGCATTTGCATCTTGGAATGGTTTCTGCACATACTTTTATAGAACTGAAAAGCTTTGGGAAATTTTACACACTAACCCAATCAAATTAAACTTATCTAATTGTGTATAATTCATAAATTCTTAATTGCATTGTATTTCCTGTCTTGTTTTTTTGTGCATGAAGGTTTCTGGGTGGTCTTTTTCTATGAATGCATTTTAAAAATTTCTTCTTTTTTTTTTCTTTGTGTGTGTGTGTGCAGGAATTATATTTAGGCTACCCCAGTAAGCACCAAAAAGTGTTTTACTAAAAATAATAGTTTTTGCGATGTAATTTTTTTCCAGTTTTATCTTGGAAAATGCAAGAGAAGAAAGCACAATAAGATTAAGTTCTTATCCCCTTTTATTTAGTTTTTTTTTTTTTATCTATATAAGATTTCAGGATGAACGATACAAGTTTTAGTTCAGTAACAGTGTTGAGAGATGTGCGTGTGAAGTTTTAGGCTGAGTGGAAAATGTGACCGTTTAAGATCTCAGTGGCAAGTGATGCCGCAGGGCAGATCAAGAGTTCACTACCAAATATAGAGCAGGTGAGCTCATGGCATGTCAGTACAAATGTACAATGGGAAGGAGAAATTATAAAGAGAGGTAAGACAAGGTGAAGAGGAGCAGGCTGTGTATTATGGGTGTATTGACTGATGTGCATCTCTGAAAGCATAGTAGACATCAAAGTATCGACCCAAAACAGTACATTTTAGACAGTATTTTAGAAAAATCCACTAAAAAATGATGGGCAGTAGTTGATGCTCCATCAACACAAGTTTCACTTCCTTGTTTGGCCAGGACTGCTGTTGTTTCCTGTTTCATATTTCTTAAATTGGAGAGCATACGACTCTTAGAGGAACAGGAAATGGGGTGTGTGTCAGAGGAAACAACCGTTCAATTCATGCACACCCACACACCGTGCATTGAGTATGTTTGAACACACACATTTGGACAGAACAGATTTTCACTCCTCTTTTGTCATAGAGGGAGTGTTTTATGACATAAACACTCTGGTGTTTTGATTGCTGGTGTGAGTTTGTATGAGTGAGAAAGAGAGAATGTGTGAGTGTGACTTTATAATGAAACCCCCTCTCCAATCTGATTTAATTCTTTAAATCATATAACCTCTGTGAATCCAAATAAAGCTGCAACATTTACGGAAATGACTTTCCTTTAAATCAGGCCTCACATAGACTCTTGTTGTGTCTAGGGAACGCCGGAATAGTGAGAAAGTCGGTAAGGACATACAAGATAAAACCAAACAGCGAATGCCGAAAAAAGCAGCATCATCAACCAACCTGCTGACCCGATCTCCGAGTCTAGAGGGGTGAGTGGGTTTACTTTCGTCCTTCATCATGGGCTGTTTCTATTACAAACATGGACCGCTTCCAGACACTGTAGTTAGCCTTGGGCTGTTAATAGGTCTTTTTCTCTCGCCAGTGCTTAGAAAAACTCACCAGAGCTTCAAGTTGCACTGAAAAGAAATAGCCGTGGATTATACCAATCCAGCTATTTTTAGATTGTCAGCAAACTCTTTGCTCTTTAGAACAGTTGATGGATGTTGTGGTGGAGCTATTTAATAAACTATGAGAAGAATTCTCATAATGCGCACTGTGGGGGAACAAAATCATTTCATGAACTCTCACTTGGTATGTCAGGTTTTAATAATGGCTGTTATGAAAAACAATTCAGTTTTGTTATTTTTCATGAATGAATTCATCGATCTATTAGAGCAATTACATGCTACATTTCATTAGATTTATTACATAATGACAAAAATCAACAGATTTAAGGAAATCTAAATAAAACACTGTTATTCGTGGATCAAACATACATGAGAGCGAAAGGAACATGCTGAGTGCAGAACATTATAATGACCTCGTGTGTGATATTGCTGAATTAGCTATGACATCTGGAGTAACCAATAAACCAAATAGCATTAAATGGAAAGCTAGTGCACTATGTATGGTGTACAATCGCTTGTTCCACACACAACAAAACAAGTAATGCCCTAGATCAGAGTTCGAGAGGGATTTGGGATCCAGCCTTGTGTTAGGAGCTAGTTAGCAATATCACACTCGAGGTCATGCTGTTGTACTGAATATCAGCATGGCTGAGATCAAGGATGCAGTCAGAGTACTGAAGATATCACAGCCGTGCTGATATTTAGATGAAATTAAAGGGAAAGCTAGTGCACTATGTATGGTGTACAATCCCTTGTTCCACACACCAAGAAATGCCTTTCAAATCCATGAGTACTTTGCTAGGTTGGCACGGTGGTTTAGTGGTTAGCACTGTCGCTTTGCACCAACAGGGTCCAGGTTCGATTCCCAGCCAAGCTCGATTCCCATCTCTGTGTGCATGGAGTTTGCATGTTCTCTCCGTGCTTGGTGGGTTTCCTCCGGGTACACTGGTTTCCTCCCACAATTCAAAAACATGTAAATTAGACTAATTGGCATTCCCAAATTGCCTGTAGTGTGTGAGTGAATGTGTGTGCCCTGCGATGGAGGGGCACCCTGTCCAGGGTGTACCCCGCCTTGTTCCCTAAGCCTCCTGGGATAGGCTCCAGGCCCCCTGCAACCCTGAATACAGTATAAAGGACTATAGACGATGAGTGAGTGAGTGACTACTTTGCTCATGGATTTGAAAATAAAAAGACAAGATAAAATCATAGTGCTTAGTAATTTTCCCTTTTTTTTTTTAAATCTCAGCACAAACACTACTGCTGTGAATATTTACAAATGTTAGTATAACTTTTTGTCCCTAGCTTTTAAACCTATTGGTGACATGAAAGCAGAGATTCTAACCAACTTTCAAAATGATGCACGCTTGTGCAACTTAATGTATCCATGGATGTCTGAGAGTATTTCTTTTTTTTTTCCTTTGTTTTTATAGCCGAGCGAAAGACCTCCTCTCCAGCACAGGTAATAAAACATCTCTCTCTCCTCACATTCTCCCAAACACTGTACTTAATCCTTGACACACTGTTTGCCTATTTGGGTCCTCATCCAATCCTGCACATCTGCAATCGAATCTACTTCCAAACACGCATATGCACACACACACACACACACACACACACACACACACACACACACACACACACACACACACACACACACACAC
>JAOTRS010000040.1:14207279-14231163 GCA_028565755.1 Dinotopterus cunningtoni
CCCCCTCCTCTCACCTTAGCTTCCCCCACACACACACACACACACACCCACACACACACACACACACACACACACACACACACACAAAGTAAATAGGGTAAAAAAAAAAAAAAAAAAGCGATTTTTTTTGTGTAGGTATTATTTGAAAAGGCTAGGTGAAAAAGTGCAGCTTATAAAGAAAAAATAGTTTATTGTTCATGCAACAGGCGTACATATTTCTCTGACTGATATATCAGCCCCGAATGAATTTTTTCACCGCAGTATTCCTTGGCAAATCAAACAAAGGAAACGCTTTATGGTTTTAAAATACTGAACAGACGCAGTCCTTCACAAGCGTTTAAAAATCTTATTGCTGCACTACAGTAAAAAAAACAAATGAAAGGAAAACATTTTACATTTTACTAAATTCTTGAACTCACACAAATTCCTTGTATCTCATCTTCAGGCATAAAAAAAAAAACTCTTTGTCTTGGCAGTGCTTTCAAAAATACAAACGCTGGACAGTTTCATCCTGCTTTCGAAGGAACTCTACATAGTACAGCACTTGTGAAATATCAGAATGTTTTTCCATTATAAAATAATAATAATTTTTTAAAAACCCTGGAGGTCTTGTTCTTTTAGCTTCACGGAAAAGGATCTGTAGACGTATACACGAGATCATATACAGTCCACACATACATACAAACACTTGCTGCAGCATTTAGACACAGGAGAGCTTGTTAATGTTGTGTGCTCCGGCTGGAAGTTCACTCAGCGTGGTTAGTTGCATTACCACACGACTCTAAATTCTCTGACAGGGGTGATGAATGTCTTCTTTCCTCTGCCACAAGAACTAGAAACTCATGGGAAAGGTTTTTTTTTCTTCGCTATTTTTGAATGCATCAGGTCGTCTCAGTATGTCTGTTGCTCGAATCTTACTCAAAATGCAAGTAGAATAAATAAAGAGCCAGGAAACCAGGAACCTTTTTTTTTTTTTTTTTTCAGACTAAAACCGGTGTTTTTATTGGATTACTTATCAAATGCCTGTGACAACACTAACACTGAACTGGTTTTTCCAGGTACACTGAGCACTGTTTAGGATTACGACGCACTCTTTATATGGATTCTCTCCTGTTTACTGAAAATCCATTTCAGGCTTAGATTGAGAGATACTAACTAACAGACGCGTCTCTTTGGATTATTTATGAAATCTCTTTCCTATACTTCACTTCCTTTATACTGTAAAATTCTGCGATACATCCAAACAGGTTAGCGTGATCAGTATGACTCAAAGCGAGCCGATTCATTAAGTGCCAGAGTTTTTTTTTTTTGGCTTTTCAGTTTTAATTGTCAAAACATAGAACTGGACACAGTTGGGCTTTCGTGGCCTGAATTCTAAAACAGACCAATAAAGATTACAGTTGAAACCAAATTCTTCGTTTTGTGGCTGAATTGAGCTAGACAGTTTCATGGAGAAATTGCTGAAGGAAAGTCTGGGCCTTTGTGTTGGTGCATGGCTGAGATCAGGTGGCTGACACATTGTGATCAACAAACTTAGTCATTTTAATTTGTGTGTTTCTTTCTTTTTTTCAGTATCCCAGGGTTCGAGGAGAGGAACACAGGGTAGGTGTTTCCAATCTGCAGTTCAGAATAATACACAGACTTACAACCAGGTTAACTGTAAGCACCAGAGTAACAGTGTAACGGAAAGGTTGCTGAAGATTTCTGTAAATGTCACATTGCTATTATTAAGTGTTTACGAAGGAAGTGCGTGCATCTGTATCAGACGAATGTGCTTCTGAAACAAAACTAGATGACAATCAACCACAATACACCAGTGGACACAAAGACACTCAGTGCTCTATGCTAACAGATATGATTTTGTGATAACATGGTGCACACAAGGAAGTATTCCAAAAAAATCTAACAATAATATTAAACAAGTTAAACAAAGAATAGCCGTAAGTACCCCATTAATAGTGTTAATAATTTGCCATCTAGAAAAGCTGGAAAAGAAGGTTGCCAGTATTCCCAGTTCAAAGTGTGTTTTGGCACATGGTAGCTGATCAGACCAAGATAAAATTTTAAGCAGATTCATGTTACAAAAAAGCTGTTCAATCTTAATCTTAAAGCATTCTTAAAACGCTCGTCCAATCAATTTAGTGGACTGTCGTATAGATATAACGGATAGCTTTCACGTAAGACATTGCAACATACAGAGTATCTTATTATGAGGTGACTCATAAGGCCAAGCATATTTCGAGAAAATGATTTGTAAAAATTTAAAAATATACATAATCGTATAATACTGAAACGGTGGGATACCTTGTTTTATATCTGTATTTGGGCCCAACATATGATGATTATAATCATCATAAATTATGTTACAATGCACTTTACTGACTTATTACTGGGGTGTTCAAGTTAAACCAGGACTTTTGATTCTGCAGAACAGCAGGATGCAGTTATGAGATCAAAAGCTACCTTTATTTCTCCAAACTATCCCCTGCTACACTAATGCACTTATTCCAGCGTTTCACTAGCGTCAAAGTAGAATGTTTTCTCAGTAGACCATAGCCATGATCGGACTGCCTGCTCCACATCTGGAACTCTGGCCTCCCAGGAACTCCTTTAATGACCCAAACATGTGGAAATGGCTTGGAGCGAAGTCAGAACTGTACGGGGAAAAGTTATAAATCAGGCATTCCACTTGTTGATTGTTCACGGAAATGACTGCAACGGCTCCTAGCCACCTTGGCCAGAATCATCATTCACGGACATACGGCCTTCTTTCAAACATTTGCATCATGCAAGAAACCTTTTTTTTCCATAATTTGCATCATGCAAATGTTTTACTGCGGCTAAGAGTCTCATCACAGAGCTGTGCTTGAAGTCTTTTGTAAATCTCAATCGGTTTTACAATCTTCATTTACTAGAAATGTCATCACAAGTCCCGGTTTGATTTGAAGGTTGTTCTTATCTTATACACTTACTAGCTCGCTTTGTTTTGTTTTATTTACTTCTACATGTAGTTTAATTAATATTGATGTTTAATTTTCCTTGTAATTCTGTGTTCAACATTTCCTTTCAATAGATAAAATAAATAATAAATAAAAACTTAATTGAAAACATTATTATTAAGATATATGTTATATTTTCTTTATTTTCTTATGCCAGTGTAAGTTTTATCTGACTGTTGGTTATTGGATTCTAGGCCAGTCTATCAAGATGTTCATCCGTGGGCGGCCAATCACTATGTACATTCCTTCAAACATCCAGAACTATGAAGAACTTAAGATGGACCTTCCTTCTGAAAAGCTGGAACTGGATTGGGTGTATCCATTTTGACTTAGTCTGGGCCTGTTTTTAGAATTTGCATGTTTATGAGGAATATCTATTACACTACTTACTGTATCCGCATGAACTTCCTTGACATGCTACTAGCTATGGATATCGAGGACGTGACTGTAGAGGGAACTTGTACATGCTTCCATCAGGGGAGGCTGTGTATTTTATAGCCTGTGTAGTAGTTCTTTACCACGTCAATAGACGAACACAGCGCTATTACCGTAAACACACAGACTGCGTGCGATGGTAAGTACATAACATCATCAACCTTGCACATACAAGTATACAAAAGATTACACGTCTTGTTTAATAAGTTCGATTTTTCCTATGTAACAGTTATGTGCCAGTTGTGTCTGACATCTCAGGGAGACATTGCTAGTGCAAATACAGTGATGTTCTATAAGAAAACAAATTCTCAGCCATCAAGAATATAAGTGATAACAGTCAGGTTTCTAAGTTAGTTTCCTAAATAAAAAGCACAAGAGCTTTTTTCCTCCCCATTTTTCAGCCAGGTTCAATTCCATATTAATGTAAAATTCATCATTTAAGTGGTGGAGACAACGAACAGTAAACTCATACTTCCAGAATGCAATGTGTCACTTCTTGTCTCCTTCAAAGGTCATTGCTGTTTTGATTTCATGGCCAATGTTTTCTCACCACAATTTTCTGCTAAATTTATTAGTAGCCAATTCCTCCCATCAGGGCAACAACTACCAACCACAAAGGGTATCGTGTGCTTCCTCTGAGATACGTGACCCCAGCCAGACACGTCTTTCCGAATTAATGTTAGTGAGCTGTATAACACGTTCCGAGTAAAGTGCTTGTGTGAGCTCACAGATGCCCATGATTGGCTAGTGTTGCCGTGATTGAAGTAAGCGTGCAGGTTTTTCCCGTCCCACACACGCCAAACTGGATGATAGGGTGAATGCTCTTCCGTTATGCTGCTCGGGAGCCCCATAAAATCTTTGTTGGTCCTCTTGCTCCTGATTATCCTGTCTCCAGTCCCTGACATCTGTGGTTCTTGATTCTAGGCCAGCAAAGATTTGGAGCAACTAGTTTTCCTGCCTGAGAGCCGGTTCTTTGACTTGGCTAGTTAGCAATTAATGAGATGATAAATATGATGCAGTTGGCAGAAATCCTGGCATGTAAGCTGATAACCTACTGTACCAGAAGCCAATCCTGAAATAAATATGTTTGCGTTGCACAATTCAATATCACAAATTAGATTATAAATATTAATGTGTGTCATTTGTATTAAAGGTCTATTAAGCATCTGTCTTTTTTTTTTTTAACCTTTTGCCATCTCTGTAATCTCTCTTGCACTGTAGTCTAGCAGTCCATCCAAACAAAGTGCTCATAGCATCCGGACAGACTGCAGGTGTAGATAAAGATGGCAAGGTAAGGTCAGAGTGATGCAACTGAAGCAACCGTTTATACAATGTCCTGGTGATTAATTTTACTACACTGATTTCCTCCAGTCTCAACTCTATCTGTATTCATCCGTTTTCTTTACCTCACCAGCCTTTACAGCCGTTTGTACACATCTGGGACTCCACTACACTGACGACGCTGCAGCAGATTGGCCTGGGCACGTTTGAGCGAGGTGTCGGATCTGTGGCCTTTTCAAGTGCAGTATGTATTGTGTACCATTCATACTATATAGCACTTTAAGATGATTGAAGTAAACATCTTTATAACTTGTCAGAACATTATCATTGTCTAACGTTTTGGCACAGGATGCCGGGACATTTCTGTGTGTGATTGATGATTCCAATGAGCACATGCTGTCTGTCTGGGACTGGAGTAAGAACACAAAAACTGTTGAAGTAAAGGTATGTACATGCACCCAACACACCCAATTCCTTTATTGTATATACTGTTTACATTATACTTTCAGCTAATTTCAGCGAACGTGCCGGGAAAAAAGGCAGCACCATGCTAAAAAGCTTTCATGCTAAAGAAAAAAGTCATCAGTATAAAGTGAAGAGTATTATTTTTGTAATATCATGGTATCATTTAAATGAGAGTGTCTTTTTTTTTTCCTTTTCCTCTAATAGTAAATGAGTTAAATATACAGATAGCAGCTTTCAGCTTCTTGGTTTCATTCCTTTTCCTATCTTATCTCTGAGATTTTGACTTCCTCAAGAAGTAGTCTATTGCAGGTACCATGGCAACGGTGTAAATATTTACGGGGTGGAATTAAGTGAACAGCAATAGGAGTATAAAGGAGTGGGCGTTCATTGGGCTAATTTTTCTTTATAGGTTTCATTTTAGTAGTTCCTGTCAGGGGTAGTGGGAGTGTGGTCATCAGAGTATAAGCATTTGTCTTGATTTTCCTATTGAGTGAGTGAATTTACAAGCAAGAAGACATGATTTAGTATCTCACTGGAACCAATGTGTGTACACAAATCTGATAGCTTGTCCAACTCCTGGGTTTCTGAAGTATGGTTTTAATTATGCAGCTATTCTGCTATGTTCTCCGGAGAACTTGTTATTAGAGACTTGGACAGTTTAATTAGGCCTCTCTCCTGGATGCGCAAGAAATCTACAGCAAGAATAAAATGGATTCTCAGGGAAAGACTACATCTGTGATTTCCCCAAGTGTATATTTCATGCATGGGAGGGTGAGCGCCCTCACGAGATAACTATAAAAGATAATTGTACATAAGCACATTGCGAGGTCATATGAGGGCCGCACAAAAGGTCGGCGCTATTAAATTTGGCCGAATAGCTGTTTTTACATTGTCTCTAAGCAACAAAGGATATGCAGAAATGTGATGTGTATTGCAGGTCATACAAAATGTCAACCATCTTAAGGAACAGTTGTTTAAAAAGTGTATAATTTCATTGTTTCAAACCACACCCTGTGATTTACGTTCATTTGAGAACTTAAATGAAGCTCTGTATAAAATAGCACTTGTCAATGTAATTATATCTTTTATTAATTTATTTATTTTAAGTCGTCTTCTCGGGAGATCACAAAAACCCAAAAGTTTAGAGCTGTGCCTAATCTAGATCCAAACACAGAACAGGTGAACACAACCAAGTAATAGAGCAGTGAAGGGGCAGGGGCGGAGACTGAGCTAGAACACATGCAAAGGTACACGTCACAGTCAATAGAGAGCTCAAAACAAAGCACATGACATAAAAGCCGTGCTTGTCATGCTGAGAAATATACAAAGCACAAAGACAGAGCAAATACATAACAATGGGGACTACTTAAAAAAAAAATCTGGGCATCATGTACAGTCCAAAGATATGCAGCTTAGCCTAATTGGCGTTTCCAAATTTATCTTAGTGATACACACACACACACATGCATACACACACACACTTACACACTATGGGGAATTTAAAGCTTTTAGAGATATTTTTGATATTATGTATTTGTGTGTAAGTGTGTGTGTGTGTGTGTGTGTGTGTGTGTGTGTGTGTGTGTCTGTGTGTGTGTGGTTGTTTTACCTGCGATAAAATTGCACCCTGTCCAAGGTGTACCCCTGAGTCCCCTGGGAGTGTCTCCTGGGCTCCATTGGATGACCAGTATAGAGAATGAACGAGGGAGAATATATGAATCATTTTTGAGTATATAATAAACACAAGCTTCACTTTTTTTTTTTCTTTTATGTTGCTCTGTTTCATGTCACATTTTTACATTAAAATTATACATATGGTCTGTTTTCTGGAAAAGAAAATGTGTTTAACTTTTTTTTCCTTTTTTTAAAAAAAATAATCTGGAACATTTGAAAATAAAAGCATTGTCCATGACACCAGTCCATGCCTTTGATTTCCAGAGCACTAATGAGGCAGTGTTTGCGGTGGAGTTCAATCTTGCAGACACCAGTAACATCATCACTTGCGGGAAGTCTCATGTTTACTTCTGGACCCTGAATGCTGGCACACTGACGAAGAAGCAGGGCATCTTTGGAGTGAGTGCTGTCGCATGTTATTAATTCCAGCTCAGGTGAAGTGATGAAGAGATTTCGATGCAGCGTGACACGAGCGATTGACTGCAGCAATGCTTTTTTTTCAATAACAGCATGTGTTGCAATTTCCCAACTCGAACAATTTTTGACGGTTAATGAAGAAAGAAATGCTATTTAGCTACGCTTACTGATGTGGAACATCTGCGAAACGAGTTAGATCCTGTTCTAACTTTGTTTTTTTTCTCTCTCTTGAAGTTAATGTGATACAAAAATGCAGTTTGCCATGTTACTGAGAAACCACAATGCTTTCAGTCATAAAGACTTTCCCACAAAATAACAGCTTGTACCTCTGACGAGTTTTAAACGTTGACTCTAGAGACCTACATATATGTTAAATAAACATCTTTTAACAAAAAAATTAATATCAACAGTATTAATGCGCCATAGTTGTCACTGTAGAAACAATAACAGTTCTGAATGTCCGCATTGATATAAACCTGTGGTCCAACCCCGGCTGGTTTCAAAATGTATATGCTTGAATCTGTTTGGGTGGAAGGTGTGTGTCAGTTTTGTATTACAGCACAGGAAGTTCGGTCTGTTACACAAACGATATGTCTACAGTATGCACTCATTCTATGACGTTATTATCAGACTTAATCATATAATCTAATCTAAGTCTAATCATCTATAAATGGGTTGGTGTTTTTTTTCTGTTAGAAGACATTTGGTTAACCTTTACACGAGACGTTTGGGGTTATAAGCAGTCTCAAGCTTTGTATTACGCTTTTCTTGGTAAAATGACAGGCTTTGTTTTGTGTGCGTGTATGAGAGAGAGATAGAAAGAGAAAGATCAAGCATGCGAGTAAGAGAGAGAGAAGGCAGCTGATGAAGGAACAACTATAACATAAGCAAGAACAGGAATTTGTCTCTTTCGTAGTATGTTCCACATTCAATCATAAACTGCTGAAATGTTCGACGTGTCATATATTAATGGGGTAAATATTGGCAAATCGTTGTGGTTTAAGCAAAATTCTGTGCTGTTATATGAAAATAATGTGTCATAATAACCCCTGGGCTGCATCATTTGTGCCAAACAGTACAACCTGTTATTCCTAACTTAATCAACACCTTCTGAGCAACCATAATCGAACAATTCATCAATGCTGAAGTATCAGGAAACATTAATCTTAATATACTGGATTCTGAGATGATGATTTATGCCGTTTGATTATAGCTTGACTGTTTTTGTGTTTTCTTTTTTGCCTACAGAAATATAAGAAGCCCAAGTTCATCATGTGTTTTGTGTTCAGTTTGACGGGGGATGTATTAACAGGTGATTCTGAAGGAAATATCCTCACCTGGGGCAAATCAGCAGCTGACATCAAGACTTTGGGCAAAGGAGCGAAAGGTATAAGTCTGTGTCATTCAACGTTTTTAACGTAATTGCGCTATTTTTGGAATGAGTAGTGCTTATTGTCTCATGAGTGACTGTGTGGAAAGGAAAAAAAAAAGTAAGAATTATTGACATAAAAAAAAATCTATCATGTTTTATTATCACTGCTTTTTAAAGCAGCTACAAGAACATTAGTGTCTGAACGTTTGTCTCGTTCTGTTTAATACGTGTGTCTTCCTCGCTGTCGCTATCTCTTTGCAGAGACGTTCCAGATCATGAAACAGACACGAGCGCATGAGGGCAGCGTCTTTACCCTGTGTGTCCTGCAGGGTGGCGCTTTGCTCAGCGGTGGTGGGAAAGACCGCAGGATCGTTCGCTGGAGTGCTGACCTAGCACCTGAAAGGGAGTGTGAGGTAAACTGTGTGTGGTTGTGTTTGTGTCTTTGGCATGAGGAGTAATAAGAGAGAAAGAGAGAGAGACCTTGACACTGATACTATTATTTACCCCCACGATCTGTCCAGATTCCAGAGAAGTTTGGAGCAGTTCGCACAATTGCAGATGTGGACGGAGAGGAGCTGCTTGTTGGAACAACTCGGAACGCGATCCTCCGGGGCACGTTTTCAGATGGGTTTATGGCCATAGTGCAGGTGAGATTTTTTAAATTTATTTTATTTGGTCAAATAACAGCTTTTGGAAATTGTTTTTTTTTTCCTAAGAAAGCCATGTTGAGAAAGTGTGTAATACATTTTACCTACTGGCACAGTGCCCATCTGTTCTTGGGAATAAACAAAAGTACATCTTCCCGTCAGTCTGTCCAGACTTTCAACATTTTACACATGTATGCTGTTAAAGCTAACCACTACACTATTCTCAACAACATTGAGAACTTAATTTCGGGTGTGTGTTTATGTCAGCATGAATTCAGGGCAATTTAAGCATTATGACTGAGACATTTGAACTCGTTGGTTTTCTTGGCTCAAACTGTTGGACAGTTTGGATGTCTGGTCATGTGATTTCTTGGTAGTGAACACACTGTATTTTTTCCTGTATTGTAAAAGACTTTTTTTATGACTGTTAGTCCTGCTGAGTAGCACTGCTGTAAATGATCGCACATGACTAATTAATGTATTCACTTTTGTTCATGTTTTTACTTTTTCACGTTTAATAATATCACAAGTCAGTTCGTTTGTAGCTCCCTTCCCAACTCCGTGTCTTTGATCTTTCCGTTTCAGTGCATTACATCATTCACTCATTTGTTTATCTCCTGTAAGCATTTTATCCTGGTCAGCCTCCTATTGTCTCCAAAGCAAATATCATGACACACTGGATGCACAGGGCGAGCGTTAAACCTCGGTTAATAGGATTCACATACTGATTTTTACCTGGGGCAGTTTGCCATAGACAATAGGATAGAAAAATATCGGAACTCAATATATAGCAATAGAAAAACATCATAATAAGTATTGCTTGATTTTTTTTTAATAAACAGAATAGAGCTTAAGTCTTAATGAACTGAAACATTACATTTTGTGGAAATATGGCTTATACTGTATGTGCTGACATATGGCTTATATATGCTGTGATATTTATAGTGTGATTCATTCTCCAGTAAAAAAAAAAACGTTTTCGTGTAGAACTGCCCAAACTGCATTTCACCCACTCAAACTCTCTCCTTCTCTGTCTTTCTCTGGCTCTCTGAACATAACAGCGCTGTGCTTGTTTTGATTGGCAGAGCGTGACATACATGACACAAAGCCAGCCAATCAGAGACTGAAGGAAGTTAATCCTAATTAGCTGTTTCAGATAATACGTCGTGCACCTGCATGTTCGCGCAAGAAACTCTATGCTGCGTTTAGGCGACATTTCCTTAGTTATTCAGTCCAGGTAAAAAAAAATCACAACAGGGATTGGGACGTTCATATTCGGTAGAGAAGAACACAGGTTTCAAAAGCACATTTAAATGTACAGAGATACACCGATCAGGCATAATAATAAAACCGAGTAAAAATGTATGTAAATAATTATGTATACAATGTATAATATATGTAGTAATGCATATATGGCTGTTTGCATATTTAGTCAAACCAGGAGGAAAAAAGATAAATAAAGCACACCTATGGGTGCACAGACTTAGGCTTCACAGTGGCACGGTAGCAAAGTGCTGAAGTTCATGAGTTTCAGTTGTTTTCCTCGTGATGGGGGAGAGGTATGTCACACGTGTCCTAATACCCAATTAAATTAGGGAGCATATAAGGGTCAACAAAGACAAGTCTGTATAAAAAGAAGACAATACTTTCTGACTTTGGACTGTTATGACCCGTTTAGAAACTACCTCACATATAATGTTTATGCTTTATAAAAACAGGAACTGTGTGCTTGACTTATCTTATTACTTGACCCTACATGAGGACCTGCTTTGTGGTTGATAAAAAGCCAGATATTTGCTGCTACCTCAAAGATGCGTTAGGTGGTTTTCTCAGTATACAGTCCTGTAAACCCTGTTCTAGAGACTGACGTGTCAGTGTTTTAGGTCTGTTTACACTTTATATGTTCATGGGTACAATTTTATTCTGCCTATTTTAAGTTTGATCTAATTGGCTGTTTAATTTCATTTTATTTTCCGCAGTAGCGTTACATTTGCAATAAATTGCTCTTCTGTTTCTTAGGGTCACGTCGATGAGATGTGGGGTCTGGCCACACACCCATCACAAAACATCTTTCTCACTTGTGGTAACGACAAACAAGTGTGTGTGTGGAACGCTGAAGAACACAGCCTGGGCTGGTGCACCACTTTAGAGGTAAGATAGGTCAAGAGCTTACTGAAATCTAAACACAGAAGTCTGTTATTTGGATGTTTCATCGACTTCCCGCTCTGTTGTTTTGTAGGAGTCAGGTCTGTGTGCTGATTTCTGTCCCAATGGATCTGTTGTTTCTGTTGGACTGAGCACCGGGCGGTAAACTTAACTTTTTTTCCGAGCCTCTGTTCTATAAGGGAGTAGAAATTAAAAACAAAGGACTAGGCTTTCTGGGACCAATAAAGTAACAAATAGATACATTAGCTTTTTCTTCACTGTTTTCTTACTGTTACTTGGAGCATGTGTAAAAAGATTGCTAGCTTGCTTAAAATAGCTTTACGTTCCATCCAAATTGCCATCATGAGTACATTTTGAACCACCAAAAAATTCACTGACAAGGTGAATTCTGATATGGTGCTGACCTTGTCAACTAAAATAAAGACTGTATGAGAGTCAGAAGGATCATGATCATTTAATCTCAGCTCCCAGCTAGTTACAATCTTTTCTAAATTAAACTGGGTATGATGGATCCAGCATAGGATAGAAATTGTCCAGCAACGGAGTCCTCCAGAACCAGGGTTTAGAAACACTGAGCTGTACTGACACCAGTTAAGTGCATACAAAAAGGTGGAATGCCATTATAATTTATTATCTATACACAAGCACACACTCACAGACACCCAATCGTACACTATGGGCAGACAACGTAGACCAGAACACCTAATGGAAACCCACCCAGCATGGAGAGAACATAGAAACTACACACACACAGTGCAGGGGTGAGATTCAAAACAAGGTGGAATGCGATTTAAAACTCTCTGCACTTCCACTGGCTGTAGGATATCACATACGGTATTGTTTAAAAGCCATGAACCAACTCTTTATTTCTTCACATTAAATGAAATTAAAGGAAGTAGATTAAAAACAATCTTTTACTGTTTCAGGCTGCATGATATAATTTAAAAGTTGGTTGCTTATGTAACAACCTCAGCAGCAGTCTCATTTCCCCTCTCGTCTGTTCCGACCGCTCAGCATTCAGCATCACCAGTATACTAATCACAGGCCTGATCACCTGTCATCATCTGCACCTGTTTCCCACAATGACATGTAAATAAATGATGAGTGGCTTAACAAAGTGGCTTAACAGACAAAAATCCCATAGAACCTGGACTAAAAATGAGAGTTAAATACTTGCCAAAAATGAGAGCAAATAAGTCCTTCAGGAAGCCTGGAGAAATATTCCTCAAGACTAGACTCAAAATATAAGAAAGTCTGGCTGTTTGGAAGCAAAATATAAAAAAATAAGGGAGGGCTCAAGACTTTTGCACAGTAATATAAATCATAAACTTTAGATTTTTTAACCTTCAGAAGACAAGTTTGATGTCTCTCAGATTTCAGTTCAAACACGATATCCTTAGATATAGTAGACTAGAGCCTTCCCATCTACAGACACTGTACAAAAATTATTCACTAATCAACGTTTTTAAATTAACGGCTGAATTGTCACTCAGGTGAAATATGTAAGTTGAACAAAAACAAATAATAGTAAAAAAAAAAAAAAAAAGATTAGAATTAATTACATTTACAAACATATTTTTTATAGCAAAATAGACATAATATCAATATGCAAAAGCTACACACGGATTTTTTTTCTGTTTGTTATGTATAATTAAAAGTCTCCGTCTTTTCTTTGGTTCTCGTTTTCTGTGCTTCAGGTGGCTGGTGCTCGACCTGCAGACCCGGGAAGTGGTGTCAGATTTGACTGATGGGAACGAACAGCTCTCTGTTATGAGATATTCACCAGGTCAGACCACACAGCCTATACTGGGTGTCAGTGTTTCATCTCAGAGACGTAGCTGTTATTTATAAACTCGTATAAATGCCAGAACGTGTTGTCATCTCTCTGGGATAAGATGTAGTAAATGTAAGGATTCTGTTGAGAAAGAGAGGCAAACAGTTAACAGCCTAACTTAATCACACAATGAGGTCAGCACTACTATGTTTGCCCTAGGAGTATGTTTACTTTCTGCTTTTATTACAGACATTTTTTCCCCTTTACAGATGGAAGCTTTTTGGCTGTTGGTTCCCATGACAACTTCATTTATATTTACAGCGTGACAGAGGGGGGTCGGCGCTACACACGCTGCGGAAAGTGCACGGTAAGCCATGCATGCTTTAGCAGATGTGCCCACACTTGTAAGTCTTTTAGTGTGTTATGGCCTGTTTAACCATGTGCGATTTTCAGTGACATTTACATCATAACAGGTAATGTTAATAGCTTGTGGAAACCTTTTCACTTTCTTTGCTGTTTCAGGGTCATTCAAGTTTCATCACACATCTTGACTGGTCCAAAGATGGGAAGTATATCATGTCGAATTCAGGAGACTATGAAATCCTTTACTGTGAGTACTCTAAGTTGGACATACATCTCCAACGTCTGGCATGCTTGTTGTTAATTTCTCTTTTTATACCCTCTCTGTGATTAATCGTTGAATAGGTAAAGTACAGTAATATCAACAAATGAAAAAGCTTGTCTGCAAAGCTTTTAACAGAAACAAGTTCCACATGTGTCTAAGAGACAAGACGTGTGTTTGGAAAGGTTATCATGACTTTAGTTCACAAAACAATGTTGCGTCTTTTTATCCAGAGTAAAGACATATCAAGCCAAGATTAAATGAATACTCCAAAATTTTTCAGCATAATCTCTGCCCACTTCATCTGTAGATACATGTCTGATTTCCATCAACAACTTTTTTCTTTTCCTGTACTGAGGGAAAAAAAAACTCACTTCATTAAAAGCCTGGTGACCAGTTGTTTAATTAACTCTCTATGTGTAATACAGTGTTTGTAGATTGATGATATTTCTCAAGGGTATTTGTAGATTTTAGAAGGAGGAATTGGTAGTTATGAGACTATGATACATTCTTCTCAAGTGTCTGTACCTAAAAATAAATTTTATATATTGCTCCAGTGCTTAAAGGGACATTATGTAAGATTAAGACCTTCGATCTGTGTATATGTTCCAGTGTTTAATGGTTTTCCTCTGAGTACTCCAGTTTCCCACAGTCCGAAGACATAAGGTCTAAGTCAATGATTTTCAAATCCGGGCCTGGATGACCACATGTTCTGCACATTTTGGTGTTTTCGCAGCTCCCTACACACCTAATATAACTGTTCAGCTAATTGACAGGCTTTTCTGAATTGAAGTAGGTGTGAGCAGGGAAAACACTAAAATGTGCAGGGCAGGTGGTCCTACTTGACTGGAGTGCAGAACCACTTGTCTTGGTAATTGGTGTTTTCAATTCCCTGTAGTGTGTGATTGGTTGTTTGTGCGTGTGTGCGTGCGTGCGTGCGTGTGTGTGTGCGTGCTTGTGTCCTGTGATGGGTTGGATGTACCCTGCCTTTTGGCCTAAGTTCCCTGGAATAGTCTTCAGGCCTCCTACACAGCATGAAAGATATAAATGGATAATAGTTTATATTATTGGATGGATGGATGGATGGATGGATGTCTCTGATAGTAGATAGGTTCTACATATGAATGATCATTGCCATGTCCATGAAGCTCCTTTTCTAGGTAAATTTTAGATTATATAGTAGATTAAAGATCATTCATGTGTCTATAAATTGAGCGAATATGCATCTCCAGGGCCCGGGTTTGATTCCCACCTCTGGTCTGAGTGCATGGAGTTTGCATGCTCTCCAGGTGCTCCGGTTTTGTCCCACAGTCCAAAGACATGCAGATTAAGCTAACTGTCATTCCTAAATTTCCTGAAGTGTGTGTGTGTGTCCTGTGATAGATTTGCACTCCATCCAGGGTGTACCCTGTTTAGTGCCTTAAGACTATGTGACCATTATAAAGTTATGACACAGGATAAAGAGGTATAGGCAATGAGTGAGTCAGTAAGTGAAGTTGTCTCAGCCCCTTGGTATACTTTTGCTAAGGTCACAGCTCAATGCACTATGACATCAGCCCTACGTCGTCATAGTGTGTGATGAACCCTAATGTTTTCCTAAGGAACTTTTTGGGCTTTTTGGGGGACTTAACATGCTCAAAAACTCATGAAAATTGGCAGACAGGTTGGAACTGCTGCCATTTGGATGCCTCAGAGTCTGGGCCCCAGGGGTGGCTCTGGGCCCTCACAAGAGATTTTGCTGCATAGCTCAGACACACTTGCACGTATGCACGTGAAACTCGGTACACATTTAGAGCTCATTGAGCCGAATTAATTTTTCTTCAGCCTGAAACAGAGACAGCGACTTAAAAAAAAATGCGGGCAGACATAGAAGAGTGTTGGAATTGCTTACATTTAATACGTTGTTGTTTTGGTTTTACTATAAGGGGTGTTTTAGTTAAACCGGGACCTTTGATTGTGCAGAATAACAGAACACAGTTCTAAGAATAAAAACTCTCTCTCCTTTATTTCTCTATATAATCCCTTGCTACACTAATGCACTTATCTCAGCGTTTCACTAGTGCTTGGATACTAACAAGGTAGAATTTTTTTGTCAGTACATCAGAGCCATGATCAGACTGCCTACTTAACATCTGGAACACTGGCCCCCCAGGAACTCCTTAATGGCACAAACATTGAAAATGGCTTGGAGTAAGGTCAGGACTGTACGAGTGATATAACACCTAGCCAAGTTTCTGTAATGGTGTGTAGTATGAGGTCAGGCATTGGCACACCTTTGTGTTCATTGCGAAAACAAGACTTTTTTTCTATTAAAGGAAAAGGCTAGGAGTTCCAGCATTTCAGATGACATGAAGCAGGCAGTCCAATCATGGATCTGGCATACTGAGTAAACTTTCTACCTTGAGTGTAACAGGTGATCATCTAGAGAAATAAAGGGAGTTTTACTATTATAACTGTGTTCTGTTATTCTGCACACTCAGAGGTCCCAGTTTGACTTGAATGCCCCTCGTATCTTCTGACATTTGGTCTTTGCTGCAGAAGGTTTTTTGCTGTATTTATTTTTAATTATACAGGAGTCCTTATAATGCATGCACATGTGTGCTTGAAAATCCCAACGCCCGTATGTATGCAGCATGTCTGTGGCTACACAAATATAACAGAACTTTTTTTAATGCAGGGGACGTGGCTGGAGGCTGTAAATTGCTCCGAAATCGCTTTGAGAGTAAGGATCGTGAGTGGGCTTCCTATACCTGCGTTTTGGGCTTCCATGTCATGGGTAAGACATTTACACACATGTAAAATGTCTACTGTATGTTGTATCTATTTGCATATTGTGTACATTGAATACATGCTGTACGCACGGTGTTTTGGTGTCTCGTTTCATGTAGGCGTGTGGCTGGAGGGCTCAGATGGAACAGACATCAACGCTTTGTGTCGCTCTCACAGTGAAAGGCTGGTAGCAGTGGCTGATGATTTCTGCAAAGTTCACTTATTCCAGTATCCATGCCCTAAACCAAAGGTTAGTGCAAAATAACGAATGCATGATAAGATCTTGAAATCTTTCCTTTGCTGCCAGGGATGAACTGGAATTAAAGGCGGTAAAGGCGGGCTGGCACTGGATTCTGTTAAAGTTGCCAAATTGCAAGTCATGCAGTGAACTTTGTTGGTTGCGAGGCAGTCTGGGTATCTTTATTAGACCGTGTTTTTCCTGGACACACCACATGTACTATAATTACAGTCTAGCCTACATAGCTTATATTAAAAATACCATCCTGAAAAAAGTACACCTTATAAATGTTAAAGTTGTATTCATATAAATAGGAATTTGTCATGTAGCTGTTCTATTACATTTCATTCTGCTATTTTTTTCCAGGCACCCAGCCACAGATATGACGGCCATGGCAGTCACGTGACAAACGTACGCTTCACCCACAGAGATACTCACCTCCTTTCACTGGGTGGAAAGGACACGTGTATCCTCCAGTGGCGAGTGAAGCGGGTTGGAATTGGGGCTGGGGACAACAAGGACCATCCAACCTCCTCGGTTCCTCCCTCCTCTTCAACTGGCAGTTCAGAACCAAAGAGCCAAATTGAGAAAGGGATCGAATGAACAGAGAGAAACAAAGAAAGACATCGATAAAAAGAGAATATCAGGTCGCACAAACTAAGTAAAATTCAGCCTTAATTTGCCTGTGCTGAAAGGTTCTTGGCCATGTGTCATGACCAACAAAAAGTGAAATGATGGAGTTGCTTGAGTAAGGATTTTCACCAGGTTTACATGTTATACTATGCAAATTCTATGGAGAAGCGGACCAAGACTTATATTTCTGTATTCTGATATTACAAAGTCAGCAAAGTTTTTTTGTTGATTAATGTGACTTTACAGGACATGGCATTATCATCTCAGAAAGTCATTCAGAACCAAGCGTCCCATTTATCATTCTCATCATAGTACATGTTTACATTATGAACTCTCTCTCCTGTTTATTTCCTTTGCAATCATGTGATGTGTGACTATGACATATAAATGTATTTGTCTTTACACTATTAAACATAAAACGTTTGTCTGTGTAATATTGACTAATTAAAATAGAAGTTGAATTTTGTCCTGTCAGTGTGACCTTGGTGTTATGCTTATCAAAAAACCATGCAAAAAGGTTTATTATTGTATTGTTAACTATTAACAAATTTAGGTTGATTTTCGAAACTTTTGTTGAAACGCCCTAGCGAACCAGCCACATTTATTTAATGAGTGTAATAATAATATTAATAATAGTAACAACAATAATAATAAAAGATAAAGATTTACAATTCATACAATAGCTTGTTTGTACACAAAAGCTACCTACTGTAGTAGCCAATTTACTGTATATATTAAAATATCCAGTATTAATCCAATCAAATCGTAAATACAGATTTGTCTTAAAAGGGCCAAATTAAACATTTCAGTATAGTTTAATGTAAGCATGAAGTTAGTCTTAGTATTTAATTAAATCATCCTAGGTTACATCCTAATTAAGTCACAGTAGTATCACATTGCTTTCATAATGCAGCTAATAAATAACAAAGAAAGGAAGAAAGAAAGAACAGGAAACCGATACAGTTACCACAGTCATTTTAACCACATGAAGCATCATAGGTAACACCTCTTCTGGATTATGGTTTAAAATTAATTTACTGCTAATAAACAGATTTGTTTGATCAAGTAAAAGGTAATATAATAAGTCTTAATTAAAAATATAATAATGATATGATAATGTATTGGAGCTTTTTATAATTTTGGAGCTCCCCCTGCTGCTTGTGAGAAGAATTGCATCGACAATACTTCCCTTTTCATCGAAACGACTTCATATCCTCTGTTAAGAATAAACGTGCCTGTGAGTTTTTGCTTTTAGTTACTGTAGTTAGTTAGTTAGTTAGTTAGTTAGTTTTAAACATACGCCTGATGAAACTCATCACCCACTGCCTAAATATGAACACTCACAGCCATAGCCAAAAAGTCTTTATTTTAAGATATATCTTATTACCAGTCTAAAAACACTTTTAAACTTTTGATTTATTTAAGCCTTCGTGTTAAAAATAAAATGTTAAAAGAATTTCATTTCTAGCATAGCTTTTCAGAATTTGATCAGGCGGTACTTTCCGCCTCCTCAGGGAAACAGCGGCATGAGCTCACAGATCGGTAATGTGACTCTGCAACCAAAAGGGGGCAGTATGCCATTAGATTCGCTTAGTTTAGAGATAATACAGTAAATATACTACTGAAGTACTAATAAAAAATGGGCACATCTGTCCAAAGTTTCTCTCTTTTTTTCTGTTTTACTATTTAACAATAATGCCTTAATACGTATAAGGTGTAACGAGAGTATAACATCATAAGTTTTCATCACATATTCATTACTGCACAATTAAGTTCCTTATTCTTCACATATTCCAACTTCTTGTTAGTAGGCTGTAGTCAGAACACAGGGTTGGTAACACACATGGGCAGAATAGCAAAAGGTTGCACATGTACACAGGACAATGTCTTTTGGCACACTGACTTATGATAGTCAGTGCTCTGTGACTGTGTGTGTGTGGTCTTGTGCTGCTATCAGTTGGTGTGTTACAAAACTACTTTTTTTGATACCATCTCGTATGTGTGTATTATTTTTATTTAACCCTTAATATAACCAAAAAACAAACAAAAAAAACCCACTGGGTTACAAACTTTTTTGGAAAGATGAACAGGCCAAGACAGTTTTAGGGTTGGGGTTCAAATCTTACTCTGGGTCTGTGTGTGTGTTTTGTATGTGCTCGATGGGCTTTCTTCACGTACTCTGGTTTCCTCACAGTCCAAAGGCCTGCATTCTGGGATGATTGGTATTTCCAAATTGCCAGTAGTGTATAACTAGATTTTCTTTCTGTGACATTAGATTGAGTGACATCATAGTGTGATGCTTTTTTCCACAGAATCTAGGGCTTTTTGGAGAGTTTCTAAAATTATGTCATAATGGTATTGCACCTGTGTGGGGGTGTTGGTGCTTGGGCCAGATCATTGCTGCTTGCAACAATATTCATTATTATTATTATTATTATTATTATTATTATTTTATTACAATTCTAAACATACTTAACAAATAATTTTATTATAAAATCTTACCACACAGGATGCAGTGCTGCCTGCCAATGTGTGAATAGATTACCTACTGTATAGGATTTTAGAAAAACTGCAACATTTTACCACCTAAAATGAGAACATATTCTTTCATTTATTTATTCATTCCTTCATTTATTCATCTTCTATATTGCCACACAGTGCAAACCAGTATGTCACTGAGCTGCCATGCAAACATATATAAATATTATTTAAAAAATAAAATAAAAAACATTTTAAAAAATCTATTCTGGAGTCAGTGTTGCGATACATGAATTTTCACACAAAAAATAAGTGTATGAAAATATAAATATATGAGTTATAAGTTATAATCATAAGATACAGCAGGCACATATAATTATCAAGTGAATCTTTTAACAATTCATTTACAATAGCCTTGAGTTGCCAGGTTCTAACTATTACAAATGACTGAGCAGAAAACCCGAAGTCTTCCTGTCTTTATCTCAGTTCACATAATAATGACAGACACGTGCACAAGATTATTTATTAAAAGATCAAACTGAATTTTTTTAACCCAGGTGTATCTGTAGTGAGCTCGAGCTCATGTTGACTTCCTGTCTACTCCGAAGAACGCCGAAATCCTCCGATTGACGTCACGATTCCGAAGATTACGTTTACGCCGAGGAGGAGGAGGAGGGGTGGTGGTGAGGAAGAGGATGATGAAGCTGGAGCGGAGGATGGGAGGAAGAGTGGCGTGAGACACACACGCGCGCACACACGCAGCCTGGCTGCCGAGGACCTCGCGTACATGCGCGCGTGCGTGTGTTTATATATATGTATGTATGTGTGTGTGTGTGTAAATGCATGAGTGACCGGGACTTTTGTAGGGACTTCTATCAGACAAAGAGACGCGTTTAGAAACGTCCCGAGGCGCGCACTAACGGAAAGTTGAAACTTTTCGGCGGTGCCGCCAGAGCTCGCGCTGCCGAGCCGGTCCCGGCTTTGTCTCTACACAGCGGAGCGCGACGGTGCCTGCAGGAGGGAACATCAACATCCGCCTGATTTCTTTTTCAAACAGCGCAAGAGAGGAAAGGAAGGAAGGAAGGAGGGAGAGAGAGAAAGAGAGAGAGAATGGCGGCCAACATGTACCGCGTCGGAGGTGAGCGATTTGAGCGGAAATTCTGCCTTTTTCTGTAGCAGGCTAACGCTGTGAGCTAGCGCGGCTAGCGCGGCTGGTTTAATAGTTAGCTGGAGGATTCGTTAGCCTACATGCTAACTAGCCTGTTAGCGCGGTTTCTAGCTAGTAGCATGTAGTATTTCCGCGTTTCTCCACAATGGCCGGCTCATGTTAGCTCATCTAGCTAAGCTACCCGAATAACAAGGGAAAAGTTTTGAACTGAAGTTTGAGAAGATATTAATCAGCCTGCTGTGGTGTTTTTAAACCTCTGAAGGACTTTCACTGGCTCAGACCTGGGCACTGTTAACTGGTTTATCAAACACACTTTTGGTTGCTAACACACCATGATTAAAATAAACTCGTTGACTAAGTCAGAGAGCTTAAGTGAAGTCCAGACCAGGGAGAAGTGCAGTCTCTGAGGTACGGCTCGGTTCACTGTACAAGGCTGAGTCAAAAAGTATCCGCACTCTGACTTCAGAATTGTTTTTAATTAACTTTTAGCAAAGACTAAAACGCTCCCCCTCCAACAAACTATATTGCAAATCTATCTCTTTTTCAATACACTTTCTCCATCAGTCAACAAGCTTCGTACTCCCTCATTTAAAACATTTTTTAGGCTGAGCCACGAATGCACCACTGTCTTCACTTCTTCGTCTGAAGTGAATCTGCAGCATTCCAGGTGAAAGTCTGATGGTTTAGAATCAGGACTATAGGTAGGATGCTTGATGACAGTGAGGGCAGAAGTGTGCGGACATGTGGTGTCATGAAAGATTACAACAGTCTTGGATAGGAATCCTCTGTGTTTAATCTGAAGTTTAGGCTTCAGCTCTTCAGTAAGCGTTTCACTGTAGCCAACGCTGTTAATTGTTGGACCTTTTTCCTGATAATGTTCCAATACTGGCCCTTGAGAATCCCAGAAAACTGTAAGCATTAATTTTCCAGCTGATGGTTTACTGTTGAACTTTTTCTTGGTCTGCGATTGAGGATGTTTCCATTCTGTTTCCTCTCAGGCTTGTAGTGATGAATTAACGTACCGTCACCAGTAATGATTCTCTTTAAGAAAGTTTTACCGCCCTTAGAGTATCGGACAGAATTGTGTTTTTTAGATATTAAAAAACTTTTTACATAGCGCTCACATTCATCGATGAATGACGACACCGGGTACCTCCTCAGACCAAAAAAAAAACACAAGTAGGGCATCCATTGTTGCTCACACTGCAGTTACAAAAAAAAGTTGATGCAACTCATTCACATCAGCACAGCAGTGACTGGGGAGACAGTAGCCTTGAACGCAAAGTGCTGATAAGACGGTGCGGCCAACAGAAATTTTAATGTAACTTGAGTGCGGATAATTTTTGACTCACCCTCATGTATGAGAGGCTGAGATCTGTCCAGCTTAGTGTTTTTGAGCCATTTTAAAACTTTGTTGTTTTAATTATTTAGGGGTTAGCGCACTGAGATGCACAAATTTGGATAACTCAAGTCCTCAAATGAAACCTTGAACAGTTTGCTTCATACTAAAATGTGATTTTATTTCCCAAACATCCTTCACATGATTGTTGTTTCATGTTTCATTGTAAACACACACTGGCTCATTCATAATTAACTCGTGTTAACACATCCTCTAATTGTTATGCATTAATTGCTGAATTAATTTAATTTCCCCTATGTATGGAGACTCTTTGGACACCCCGTGTATTGTTAGCGAGCTGATTAAAAGTCTAACAGGCAGCCTTCAAGATCTCGTCATGACTTCTTCTCAAACCAGGCTGAAGATTTTTGGTCACTGGGTTTCATGTCAAGGGCTTCCTCTCTGACCGATGTGCGTGTCTTGGATCCACAGACGTTTTACAGTTTGCCCAGAAGCGCATTAAAGGAGGAGTGAAGGCAGTCGTGTGTGTGTGTGTGTGTGTGTGTGTGTGTGTGTGTGATCGGCTTGCAGCTATTACTTTGTGATGTTAAAGGTCACCGTATTCGGCTGTAAACGCCACAGTTCCTCTTTTCTTTGCTGGCTTTAACGATTAGCTTTCAGGAAGGTGTAGCTGGATGTTTATTCACACGAGGACTTGAACATTTCATGCAGGCTCCTGTACATGCTGTTGCAGTGTGGATGCTGTTGCCTGCAGGATTGAAGTAAAAGTAATTTCGACCGACTTGAATTGTACGGACTTCAGCCTCATCTGAAGCTTTCTCTCCCTCCACTTCCTGCGTGACGTGAGGTTCTCAGACGTGTCTCATGTCCTGTTTGAACTCCATCATGAGTCTCAGCCAAATGAGCCGCTAAGTCGATCTCATGCTGCTGCGCCGCCGCGTTCACTCTCACACACGCTGTGTGTTGCCTGCACGCTCCATTGTCCGGGCTGCTTCATGTGTCACCTGAGCGCTCACTCTCCCTGAGCATCCTCTCTCTTTCACACACACACACCTTGACAAAGGATGACAAATGATGGGTTGAGATGATACTAAACAGAGAAGCTCCTCGCCATACAAAAAACACTTACGGTCTTTAGACCCGAATGGCCTCACATGACCTATGACCTCTACATGTCTGTGTTTGATTTACATATGAGGATCATTAGGTATAATTCGTTTGTGAAATGTGGTTCTGTTTAAGGAAATTGATTCAGTTCATAGTTATCAGGTGCTAGTAAAGAGAAATGGAGAGAAGAAATTGCAACGTGCACAACAGGAGAGTCCAGAGTCTTAGAAGGTTATACCAGTTTTCAGGGAATTGCAATGTCAAAGCAAAACAGATGAT
>JAOTRS010000040.1:14232203-14244609 GCA_028565755.1 Dinotopterus cunningtoni
ATAGCTAGTTAAATTGATTATCTATACATCTATCACTTTGGGCTACACAATTTGATTAAAAAAAAACATTGCGATTATTTTTGACATTGTGTTTGTGCATAAACGAATACTTAAATTATTTACAAACTACGTAAATTCCTGATTATATATGTTACCTGTAATAAATTACAAATTTGCGATTAAATAATTACACAGGTCCATCTTTTGTTTTTTTTATGCAGTTAACTGTGCAGCACTACTATATCTTATCTATCCATTTATCTATATAACTATCTCTCTGTCTGGTTAAAAAGGTGTAACAATTATACCTGGATCACATAATTTTACCATTGTGCTTGATATTACGTCTCCCAAAGACTTGATCTATCAGGTGTCCCAAAAGTCTCTGTCCATATGGGGAACTAAAATTCCTCTTTTTTTTAATTGGTAAAATGTAAGTGGATTTACAAAACAAAAAAAAAACAGTACATGATTACTATTTTTTTATAAACACACAACGTCGTCTCTCCCGCTCATGTTAGGAGCTAGAAGGCTAGCTCAGTATAGTTTGTGTCGTATTTTGTATGTGAATTTTATCTTTATATCTTATTTCAGTTGATTTTTGAGAAGTGAAAGCTGAAAGGTGCATGTAAAGGTTTGCATGACTAACACGGATTAGTTAATAAGTTCTTCACAAATCAGCTTGCAGTATTTGGGGAAGTGATGATGAGATCCAAAACTAGTAAGCATGTTTGTTTGTTCGTTTGTTTGTTTGTTTAATGTCCTGGACTACAAGGAACCTTTTGAGATTATAGTACAATAGTGTGGGATGTTGTTACGTGCAGTATCACTGATGACAATTTTAAATTAAAGCTGTCGATAGGGTTATACAGGGAACAGCGTAATTTGTCCAGTAAGCGAAGCAACGCTTTTGAAATCAATGAAAAAAATCATTATGGGTGCAAATTGATCAACGTGTTATAATTCAGTAGTTCCTTAAACTAAAGCTTTGTTTTTCCTGTTCTGCAAGAACAAAAAGCTTTACATGTTAACTTTTAAAGGCCCTTCAGGTTTAATAGACATGTATGAAAATTATACCAATATTCGACATAGGTTTGTGGCAATGTAGCTGCAGACGACTAACAAAGCTGTCTAGCCGTGTCCGGGTGTGTGCCAAAAGTCAGGGGTTCTAGTTGTTCATGTGTTGAATGATGATAATCCTACTGGAGACAAAACGGTTATAACTGTGTTATTGATACTACTGTATATTTGCTCCATGCGATTCCAAGGATGGCTGAGCTCCGGCTGATGGAAAGGATCAAACCTGAAACGAGGTCGGATCCTGTGTGCCATGATCATGTCTGGGGTGACCATCATTGATTTTTCCTGACAGTCTGGCGTGTTGGCTTGGGAGACATTTTTCTTCCAAATGAGATTTCTGGAGCCGTAATGACTGAGTTTAGATCCGCAGCGCTGTCTCTTCTCAGGATCGGTCACTCGTGAAGAACAAAAGACTTTAACTGTAGTTTACTCCTGTATAAAGGGTAGGGGTGGTGACGTTAACTGGGTATACAGTGGTGGCCAAAAGTATTGGGACAAAGGCGGAATTTAATGTTTTGATTACATTCTAAATTTCGTAAAAAGAATAATTTATTTGGTAATCACTGTTTAGTATGAAGTCCGGCTGAGTGTAGAGTTAAAAAAAAAAGGCATTTGCAGTATTTTGGTGTCAATTGCTCAATCCATGTCAGCTTGACTGCTGCCTAAAGATCCTGTACAGAAGACGGTTTCTCGACTACTGCCTTGCTACTGACTGCTGCAGCTTGATATAGATAGATATTTATTTATTTAGTAAAACACGTGCCCAGGACATCACTGTGTACATGCAGCATGCTTTGAGGGACAGGTGTGTTTTTATTTAAAACCAAATACGAGTTAAAAGTGAGCACTGTCAGGATGTACTAAAAAAAACTGTACTCTTTTTCTAAAACGGTCATTTTATGGATAGCTATGAATTTATTGATGGAGATCAATTCTGTTTATAAATAATTATTTTATTCATTATTCATATTTCCTGACTTCGCAACTACTAGTTTGAGTTTTATAACACCAGGAACCGTTCTTGTGCACTTTTACAAAGATAAGACAGACACCCGAGTGCCTTAGTAAAATCAACTGTTTTCACCATCCGTGCATGAAGATGATGGTACTCAGACAGACTCTGTAATCTTTTCTCTATATTCTTTAAGACTTCTCAATACGCTGTAGTGCTAAAACGCTTCGGTGTGTTTCTCTTGGCGCACGTTCTCTGTACTCAGCCCTGCTTTGGAGTGATCCAGATCAATAGGCAAATAATCCTGTTAACGATTACTGTTAATCTATTCTAGTTTGGACAGATGTGGAAAAGCAGATAGCCTGTATGCCTGAATAGTGAGATGGCTACAAACACATCCAGTCACTTCTGCACAACAAGAATATTGTCGTCATTTTGTTGACCTGACAAAGCTGCTATTAAGAAAAGTACTGTACTCAAAATGCTGCCTTCATATAGTTTATTTTTTTCCCCTCCTCATATTTTCTCTCATTTTTCTGCAGATTATGTGTACTTCGAGAACTCGTCCAGTAATCCCTACCTGATCCGTCGAATAGAGGAGCTCAACAAGGTGAGTGGATTTTTGTCGTCTGATTTCTCTCTCATTATTTGTGTGAGGATCTTGTACGCAGCTCTTATAGTATAATAATAATATAAAGAATGTTATGAATGCGTCGCACAGCACATGGATTGAAGCACAGTTATATCTGAGCCTTTCAGAATTATTGGCACCTTTTCTTAAAATAATGTAGAACACTTTCATATTTTGAGATCAAACCAGCAGGGATGTTGCATATTATAAAATGTTTCTGCTGACTCAGAGCAACGAAAAATAATTTAGTTTTATATATAATGAAAAGATTTTTTTTTTTATTAAGTAATCTTGCTATTTCTTATTCTATTTCTATTACAATTAAATCACTTTCATTGTTTCAGGAAAATACTTTGTCATTTATGTAAAAAAAAATCTCTTAAATGTTTTTTTTTTTTAACACAAAGCCGACTGTTCACCTTTTTATTAAATAATCCTGCTATTTGTATAACGTGTGACTGTGTGAGAGAACAATAAGGACATTCAGTTAGGGCTGGAGCCCATGTGATGATGTATGAGTGGCAGGATTGGTCTAACCTTTTGTCTCTTGGTGATTTTCTTGCAGACGGCCAATGGGAACGTGGAGGCCAAGGTCGTGTGTCTCTTCAGGAGGAGGGACATATCTAGCAATCTCAACACACTGGCAGACAGCAATGCTAGTACGTTATCATTCCATCCACTCTGCAAGTTTTTGGTCAAAAACAGCCTTGTGCATATTTTATATGTTGCTTCAATCAACTAGACACAGTTAGAAAGTTCTTATAATCTTATACTCCACATCACTTAAATCATGCAGAAGCTCTAGTATTTAGAAAGCTCCTTTACCCCACTGCACCATTCATATATATAATACCTACAGTTCGGTTGCTCCTCACTCTTGGCCCAAGCTTTAGACCACCTTTTTAAACAGCCTTAAGGTGTGTCCTGTTCTTTCAGTTTCCTGGTAATTCCTCAGTCTTTCTGTGATATCTGCTCTGCTCTGCTCTGGCTCGTGTTCACCCACAACACCTTCCCAGTCAGTTGCTGTTAAATTGCCACACAAAGCGCATGCATGAAAAGGGGTTTAACTGTAACAGTCTAACTACTGACACCGTGTTGGCACCGCTGTTAACTCCCTTGGCAGCTGTTTTACACTGTGCAGAATGAGAGCCTTGTGTTTGAACTCAGCAGTGGAATGTGCTTCTTATTTATCGTTTGCATTTTTTTTTTCTTAGTTGGAGCTGCTAAAGAAATAACGAAAGAGGTTTCAATTCAATTGATTGACTGCACGGTCGATTTGATGAATAAGTGTTCGTTATTCTACATGCTCTTCCTGGGCAACTGATAGGATGTGGCTCAGTATAACTGCTGAGCCGTGTGCTTAGATTGTGTCCTGTCGCTTGGATTCAAGTGTTTGAGCGATAGGAAGCTGTTGGGTCTCACTCGAATGTACATGTATGATTAGGCCATAGTTTGGATAGATTAAACTGACAGTGTTTGTTTTCAAAACAATAATTATATTCAAGTCCTATAAAACAAAATTTTAGTTATGGTTTCCATGGGATTGTGTGCATAACTAAGTGTAAAGCCATGCACATATCATATGTGTGTGTATATATGTTGTTGTTTTTTTTTTGTTTGTTTTTTTACCATTTCAAATATTGCTGTACAGTTAATCACAAAAGAATCTACATTGTAATATAGATCCATGCAACTATTGAATTGGAAAAGGCTGCAAGTTATTACAGATTTTGTACATAAACAGGAATTCCCATGGAGTTTGTTTTTATTTCACTAAATATTGACAAGCATCCTCTTAATTTGATCATTTGTGCTGTTATTTGCTGTTAGGCTGGATAAATACGTGGGACTACTACATGGTACATTTAACTGTTAAATATTGTTGTTTAAATTGCAATTGCAGTATGTCAATAATCACATTTTTTAAATTAATTTCTTTATTATGAACTATTGCAGCCTTAATATTAAATATTAAATTTTTTGAGGTGGGGGGAAAAAAGGAAATGTTTCATAATTTCATAGAGATGTTTCATAATTAAGGTAAAACTGCAATTAACCATAATGCATGTTAAGATTGGGTGCCCAGTAATAATTTGTTTATTATTAAACTTTAACATCAAATGGTTTTGGCGTTCTCAGTACGGTGTGTTGATATTGCCAGATTGAGAGACGAGAACAAGTGTATTCAGGATTTTCCTTTATAAAGTGTCATTTTATTCAAATCTAAAGACCTGTATAATATGAGAAATCTCATAATAATAATAATAATAATAAAAAGTAATTCATGAGCTTTGATTTGACTCATGGGCAGAACTCATCAGCAGTAGCAGTTGTATTTCGTCCCTAATAAAAGGCTGCATTACACCCATGCTTATTTACTACAGGATGGAGCAGTGAGAGTAAAAGCTTTGTCGCAGCTAGGACAGGCGTCTGTTCCAGGCATTCCTGTGTAGATCCACTACGTTGTCTAACTAAACGCTTTGTGGTCACCGGTCTACTAATAGCACCAGCTTATTCTTGTAAACAGTTTAAAGGCCCCTACCTGCACTGATTAACACCCTTCTCAGGTGATCCAACCACAGCTGATGCCAATCAGTAGCCGGGTTGCCAGCTCAACCCCCACTTCAAACTCGCTTAACAATACTAGTTTATAAATCAAATTTTTTACTCGAACGCTACTATCTTGATATCTTTGCTTCAACTGGTTGATTTGCATCATCTGGCTGCCGGGAATATTTTGTGTACTTTACTAGTGCCAAAACACAGAACCAGGAAAGTAGTGCTGCAATCAACATTTGATCTCTGAGTCTTTGAGATGTGAAGTTGAGGGGTCGGGGGACGACGACATGAGTGCAGCTCAAAATTGATGTACGTGTTAAACCTTCTCAGACCTGTTTTTAGCGAATTGGTGATACCAAGTGTGAGCAGGTCCTTAGACTGTGCTGTTATTTAAGACCACAACTTCTCTTTTTCTTCCTAAAACCCTGACCCTGTACCCCAGACACCTCCCTCCCCACACACACACCCAACCCCCCAAAGCATGCACATTCACACATGCACACTGTCTGGGTTTTTTTTCTTTTTTTTTTCTTTGAGCGTGTCCTCCCTTGGCCTTGAGCCCACAGTCCCGGTGCTGCACACACTAAACAAAAGAGCCTTCATGGCATTGCAAGGCCCTGGCATAGAATGGGTTAACGTCGGCTCTTTCGGGTCTTTGTCCTGTCTGTGAGTGACTAGTGGGTCCTATGTCTGACCGCTGAGCTTACTCTTTCTATTTACTTATATATACTGTATGTAATTTTGTACATCATATATTTATTTATATATTTATTCACACACGAGTGTGCGTGCGTGCGTGCATGCATGTATGTGTGTGCGTGTTTGTATGTCTTAGTGGGGGATGGGCACCTCAGGTTCGATGCACAGGGTTTCCCAGGAAAATTGGCAGGGTCTCGCTGGCCGAGGGGGTGGGGACACTGGAGTGGCAGGAGGCCCTAATAGAAAGGGGTGTGGTCTGATGTCCCACCCATTCACTGACAGGGTTTCCTCGGGCTCGGTGCAGGGGCGGAGTCCAGTCACATCCTCTGATACAGTCCTGACAGGTCTCACCTCACTCGAGCACCGGCTTAGTAAATGAGAAATCTTGTGGTTTCCGAGAACCAGCGAGTAAATATTATTGAGTCAAACTATTCAAAACTGGTTGTTGTTTTTTTTGCCTCTGATTTGCATCAGTTTCAATCAAGGCCTGTGTGAGGTTGTAGCAGGAAGTCATCACGGCTCGTTTAAATACACACATTATTGATGTTTATTTATTTGTGTAGGTTTCATATTTTATTTATTTGTGTTTGGCCTCCAATAGTTAATATCGTTATATATATAAAAAGAAATGGAAATGAAAAATTCAATTAATTTAAAAAGTACAAGTAGACATGATCAGTAACACAACTTGGTCATTCTGTTGTTCCCAGGAGACTTTGAGGAAGAGTCCAAGCAGCCACCAGTCACTGAACAACAGAAACACCAGCTCAAACACAGAGAACTCTTCCTGTCCCGACAGTTTGAGTCTCTTCCTGCCACCCACATACGGTGAACATTTCTTTTTCTTACAAATGCAAGAAACTGATTTTTTTAATAATTTTTTTTATGCCATTAAGGTGGATTGTTTTCTGTTCTTTCTTATAACCGTTTACTTGCAGAAGATCCCTGTTGCACAACGTTAGCAGGTTTTTTCAGTAATATAACAACGGAGATGCAGTCTTCTGTCACTTATTATACATGTCTCTTATTTTTTCTGCTGCCGTCTTATCTTTTTTTACTTGCCAGATTATAATTTTTAACCTTTTTTTTTTTTTACTACTTTTATTGTTTCTCCACAGAGGGAAATGTAACGTCACACTCCTGAATGAGACTGATGTTCTAACAGGCTACCTAGAGAGAGAGGTAGGATATCTTGTTAATTTAAAACAAACCTTTTAACGATTCTAGAGTAAATTAAAAACATGGGAATCTTGCAGACATTTTGACTAGCATTGTGCAATGATGAGCGTTTATTTATTGGATCTGTTTGTGGTTCCTGCAGGACTGTTTCTTCTACTCGTTGGTGTTTGACCCGGTTCAGAAAACCCTGCTCGCCGACCAGGGTGAGATTAGGGTGGGCTCCAAATATCAGGCTGAGATTCCGGACAAATTGGCAGAAGGTAAGGAGTTAAGTTCTGTCTAATTAATTGACGCAGCTCATTATTGTAGCTGTTCATACCCTGACAGAAACTCATTGTCCCACTAAAGGGGACTTGGACAATCGAGTACAAGAGAAACTGGAGACGAAGGTGTGGGATCCAGATAACCAGCTGAAGGACTCTCAGATAGATCAGTTCCTGGTGGTGGCACGGTGAGTCAGCGCGTTTTCACACACACTTGCCGCTGTTATAGCAAGAGCACAGCAGGTCCTCAATCTAGTACATTTTATTATTAACATATGAAAGTAATTTGAGTTAATGTAGCAGTAAGAAGAACATTGAGATGTAACCTTTTTTTTTTTTTTTTTTTGGCTTTCCATTCCAGTGCAAGATTGTAATGGCATTTTCAGTACAGTGAATACTTGAGGTTGTTTCTGTAGGTAAATTAGTAGCTGGATATAGGTGGTGTTACGTGTCCATGGGTTCAGAACACTTAATATGGGTGCATTCATTGTCTTTTGCATATTAATATTGTGCTGCTCTTTTTCGATTACAAACATTTTAGGTTTGTTTTATCATTTATTAATTTAAAAGACATGATGTGTACCTGGCGACACAGTAGTGTAGTGGTAAGCACTGTGGGCTCGCACCTCCAGGGTTCGATTCCCAGCTCAGAGTTTGCATGTTTTCCGCCATGCTTGGTTGGTTTCCTCCAACAGTCCAAAGACATGCTAACTGACGTCCCCAAATTGCCCATAGTGTGTGATTGTGTGTGTGTGCGCGCCCTGTGATTGACTGGCGTATCCTGCCTAGAGCCTCAATTTCTCTTCGGTTAGTCTCCATGCTTCCCTGTACATGATAACCAGTATAAAAGATGAATAAATTGATGTATGATGCGTACCATGGTAGTATATTCACCTTTTAATGACAAGGTTGTGAATTATATGTTTATTCATTTATTGCCAAGTTTTGACACGGTATTGTTCAACTGACAACATTTCTGACATACATAAGATTCATATAAGATCATTGTTCACACTTTGCAGGGCTGTGGGGACTTTTGCCCGTGCCTTAGACTGCAGCAGCTCCATCCGCCAGCCAAGTCTGCACATGAGTGCAGCAGCAGCATCCAGAGACATCACTCTGGTGAGAGGACGTGCATGTGTGCACATACGCATAAACATGCGCACGACAGAGCTGTAGACACACGTCCACCATACAGTTTTATTTTAGTCTTGTGCGTACTTCTGGTTCACTCAGAACGCAAGTCATTTTTTCACTTCCCAGTTCCATGCCATGGACACTCTGCAGAAGAACGGTTATGACTTGGCCAAGGCCATGTCCACACTGGTGCCCCAGGGTGGCCCTGTGCTCTGCCGCGACGAGATGGAAGAGTGGAGTGCCTCGGAAGCCATGCTGTTTGAGGAAGCACTGGAGAAATATGGCAAGGACTTCAATGACATTCGCCAGGACTTTGTAAGTTGACAAGCTCCTTCTTGTTTGCCTTGCTCATCTGCACACATGCTGTAAATGTATGTTGTAAAGTCTGAAGTTGACACTGTGTTTGAATGATTTTATATCGTTGCCCGTTTATTCTTTGGTTTTCTTTTCCTAGTTGCCTTGGAAGTCTTTAGCCAGCGTTGTTCAATTCTATTACATGTGGAAAACCACAGACCGTTATATTCAGCAGGTGAGCATTGTAATTGTGTGCTTTTATTTTTTTAGTTTTTTCCCCATCTCTCTATTATTCATTCTGTTCTGGTTTATATTACTGAAGTCATTATGGTATATTATGTATCAGCATGCTTAGATTTTTGTTCTTCAATTTCAGAAAAGATTGAAGGCAGCAGAAGCAGACAGTAAACTGAAACAGGTTTACATCCCCACCTAGTGAGTATTTACTGAAATGACACTTTGTTTTTATTTTTTTTTTAAATGTGGCTGTACTGACTGCTCAGGTTTTGTGGGTAATAGTTGCAACACTTCAGTCTTGTCTGTTTAAAACTAGACAGCACATGTTTTCCGCTCAAAAATTTATTTAAATATGCTCTTTATTTAAAAATTTAATTGGGATTTTGTCGTCACCAGCACCAAGCCCAACCCTAACCAGATTATGGCTCCTGGGAACAAACCGGGCATGAACGGAGCTGCAGGCTTTCAAAAAGGCCTGTGCTGTGAGAGTTGCCATAGTGAGTACCAAACTTTGCAGTCACCCATGCTCTATTTTATTTACACCAATAAATAGTAAATAATTTTGAATATATGACCAGAGTTTTTAAATTGCAATAAGAACCATCATGATACTGATGTTTTGGCTTATTACATGCCATCTAGTGTATGTAACTTATGTACAATAAAATTGAATATGTTAAACTTTGCCACTTGCATTGCTGCTGGTTCTGCATGGGCATGCAAACTTGTGTCAAGTATAAACCTGCTTGTATGAGTATTACTTTCAGGTCAGAAACTTAGACGGTGCTTTTAATTTGATAAAGTTTACAGATGTGCCTAGGTTTTATTATTATCCATACATGCATTTTAAAGTTGACATTTCCTCTGGTCTGTTGCAGCTGCCCAGTCACCTCAGTGGTATGCTTGGGGTCCTCCTAACATGCAGTGTCGACTCTGTGCCTCCTGTTGGATTTACTGGAAGAAATATGGTGGGCTGAAGACACCCACTCAGCTAGAGGGCGCTACAAGAGCTGGCTCGGTATGCAGTGTCTACCAATAATACTGCAACTCTATGCACAATCCAATGTTAAACCTTTCCCCAACTAACACTTTTCCTTCTGTGATAGGATGCACCCTCACGTAGTCACATGACTCGTCAGGAAGTGCAGGGCATGTCCCCGTTCACCAATAGTGCTGGTAGAGCCAAGCTTTTGGCCAAAAATCGGCAGACGTTTATTCTGCAGACCACCAAGCTGACCCGTATCGCCCGTCGGGTGTGCCAGGACATCCTGCAGTCACGTCGCGCTGCCCGCCGCCCTTATGCATCGATCAATGCCAATGCTGTCAAAGCAGAGTGTAAGTGTATTGCACTGTAGTAAAATGACTTTTATATAACTTGCAGTGCAACATTTCAGCATTTACGTTGGCAGTACTGATGTTAACTGCACACTATTGTTAATTTCTGCCTTTAGGTATGATCAGACTCCCTAAAGTGGCAAAAAGTGCTATAAAGAACCGCCCTGTTCCACGACCATCCCTTGTTAACATAGTCAAAGAACTGGGTGAGTTTTTTTTTTTTTTTTTGCATTGATATAAACCAGACATCACTGTTAGTGTGATTGATGTACTAACGACCTACGTGTTTCTGGTCTTCAGCTGTCCAGGCTCCCCTTAAACTCAAAGCTCCTAGAGGCGCTCCAACCCCAATCAACCGTAATCAGGCCAACCAACCCCGCAGTGCAACTGCCCTGCTGGGCAAAAGACCCTTCGATAGTGTAAGCTCTCACTTTCTCTCTCTCTCTCTCTCTCTCTCTCTCTTCCTCCCCCCATTCCTCTCTGTGTCTCTGTTTGTCTTATGTCTTTCACGTACTGCCCCGCTTGGCCTGTGACCATGCTCACCCTCTTTCTCTGCAGGGGGGAGGACACTCGTTCTCTACTAATGGGAGACCCTTTGTGAGCGGCATGAGGACGACTGCCCAGTCAGTCATAAAGCGCCAGAGAGTTAGTCAGGCAGATGCCCCAAATCCTGTCGTCTTTGTGGCTACTAAAGAAACCAGGTGTGTTTATGCAAAAAAAATAAATAAATAAAACACACTCTTAGGCCATGTCCACACGTAGCCGGGTATTTTTAAAAAAACGGAAATTTTTATCTGCGGTTTTGGCCTTTCGTTCACATGCAAACGCCGTTTTGGTCGTTAAAAATGGAGCTTTTGGAAAACTCCATCTAAAGTGAAGATTTTTTTTAAAAAGGTTTTTAGTGGATTTGTGTGGACAGGGAAAACAGATATTTAGTAACGTCACCTTGTGTGGTAGTCTCCTTGATTTGAAGACAGGTTTGTTTATGAGGATATTTGTGCAATAGTGGACTTGCGTACAGTAAACTAGTGACTGTGTTAACGTTGCTTTCTGGACTTCCGTACATACACACATTACGTTAACGAACAGTACATTTTGTCTGGGCTTCTGATTGGTCCCCTGTTGATTAGGGAGGCTCCTAAAAGCACTTAACAGGGCGTTTTGCGTTGTCATGTGGACAAAGATTTTTTCAAATGTAAGTTGTGTGGACGGAATTATTTGAAAAAGTAGAAAACTCTCAGTTTTTAAAAATGCCCGGCTACGTGTGGTCATGGCCTTATGAAACTACGTCCATTTCAACTTGCTACTCATGTTAAAACAAAACCAAAAAAAACTAACATGCATGTATACTGTATGTGTTTGTTTCAGAACCCTGAGGAAACACCTTTCTCAGGCTGAGATGAGACGAGCAGCTAGGAAACCCAACATCCCTGTCAGAGTGAAAATTCCTTTGCCACCACGGCCAATTCCTGTCCCTGTGCTGCCCTCTAGCACCAGCGAGCCAATTGTACTGGAGGACTAATGACATTTCTTTTAGGCTGCATCACCTCACATCTCTTAATCTTTATGTCCTGCTTTCTTTTCTTTCCTTTATTCCCCACAAAAAAATAAATCTGTGCGCTGTCTTCCCCTCCCATTCATTATTACTCAATTTTTTTCATTATCTATTTTTTTGTCATCATTTCTTGTTCACTTTTCCATGTGGTCATTCAAACCTGTGAGCTTTATAAGGAAACATGCCCACAGAGCTTATGCCCCACATAATTACCCAGCAGCACACGTCAGGCTTTCATCATGGACTTTTGTAGTATTTTATTTCTGTAGTATAGTTTACCCCGCCCCATCCTCCCCCTCTTCCTTTTTTTTTTAAATGCTGAATATTTTTAACTGTGTAATTTAAATCTGATGATGCGCAACATAAAATGATGGTGATAAAGCACACTTTATTTTTGTCCTCCAGGTCTGTCTTTATTTGTGTAAATATTAACATTTTTGAGGGGTGATATCTTTAATGCTGGTGTGGTAAGGGGTGGGTTTTTT
>JAOTRS010000040.1:14273904-14297481 GCA_028565755.1 Dinotopterus cunningtoni
CAGAGCATAAGTAGCAGAAACATCTCAATATCAACTGTTCAAAGGAGATTAATGCATTTTTGGACACCTTCAGCATTCCTTTACAATGTAGAAAGAAAAAAAAATCAGGAACGATCATGGAGTTAGAAAGTGACCCCAAACTTTTGAACTAACAATTCATACTAATTCATACTAATTCTTGGTTTTGTTTAATTAACTATCGTTTACTTCTTTTTATAGAATGTTTTTGAATGTAGAAACTCTTTTTCCTTGCAGACATTTTTATGTACAGCAGTTATTTGCATGTGCCTAAGACTTTTCCACGGTACTGTATTTAAAAAAAATTCAAAACCACTCACTTACTCACTCACTCACTCACTCATTATCCAGTACACAGGGTTGCAGGAGGCCTGTAGCCTATCCCAGGAGACTTAGGGCAGGAGGCGGGGTACACCCTGGATGGGGTGCCATTCCATCGCAGGACACATACACATACACACACAGTACTCCCGCATGAAGTTTGCATGGATTTTGCGGGAGTTTGGTGGGATTTCTCTGGGTACTCGGGTTTCCTCCCACACATGCAGAAAATGGTAATTGGCATTCCTAAATTGCCCATAGTGTGTGAATGAGCATGTGAGTGTGTGTGTGCCCAGCCCATATGCTGGATTGGCACCTCCTCCAGGGTGTACCCTGCCTCACCTCATGCCCTCAGTCTCCTGGGACAAGCTCCAGGGCCTGTCCAATCTACAGTATATACAATAAAGCAATATAGACAATAAGTGAGTGAGAGTGACGCTCCTACCTCTGTGAAATATCGAAATATACAATACCTTATGACATTTCAGTTTGAGCAGAGATGCTAATCACTTTATCATCTCTGTCCCAACCGCTGCCTAGATACCAGTGTAGTGTTTTGTACTTGTATATAAACAAACAACACAATTAGTGATCATTTATTTTGATAAATGAGGACATGTTTGAGCTGTATAGTGTGTATTATAGCTTTTACTACACTTAAAAATTAATACAGTCATTAAGGGAACGGGAAAGGCGGGGGGCGGACTTGACTTGACATGTTAGTGCTTCGTATTATGCAGTGAGTGAGCTAGTGAGCGATAGATAGTGTGTGTGTGTGTGTGTGTGTGTGTGTGTGTGTGTGTGCTGTTTGAGACGGAGCCTCAGTTTGACATTTGTCCCATGTGAGCGGAGGAGAAGTACAGAAGAGCGTCGCGTCTGAGGAGAGAGCTCAAATGTAGCGTCTTTCTTATTTTACACGCTTAAAGGAGGAAACACAAGTTACCCATGCGGCCATGACTTCGGTGTGGAAGAGGCTTCAGCGCGTCGGCAAGAGAGCGTGCAAATTTCAGTTTGTCGCGTCTTATCACGAACTCACACTCGAGTGCACCGATAAGTGGTATGTAACCCGTTTAACTTAACTTCTCACGAGACTTTAACGGCAGGTTGTTTGATAAAGTTTGTTTGTTTAAAGTCTCCTACTGTCCAGTGTGTTACGCGCGTCCACACACACACACACACACACACGCTGCTTCAGTGACCAGAAGCAAGGAGTGTCATGTAAACCAAATGCCATGTTATTGTTAATTATAAAGTCATTTTTTTTCCTTTTCAGAGAAAGTGTGGGCTTGGCCTCTGTGCGTATCGTTTACTTCCGTGTTGTTTTCGGTTTTTTTTTTCTTTCCCTCTGTTATAGGCGTCACTGTCATTTCTCTCAGTGATGATGACAGCCATGAACATGCACACGCTTTTAGTCATCCATTTAATGCAGTAAATCACAGTGCATCTCGTTTTATTTAACACCTCGTCTGTGTATCAGTTGTTTAAGTTGATTTAAGTGGTAAAATTGAAAGTGTCTTCTTTCTTCGTGACGTCACTATCTTACACTTGTTTGTGGTCACTTATTAGAAGGTTGTGCACTGATAGACTAGATAGTTTTTTCTAAATCCTTTACTGAAATGAACTTCTTCATTTTTTATTGCTGATAGACATAAAAAACATACATTTTTTATTGCTGATAGACATAAAAAGCATACTTATGTAGTACCATGGTTATTAAAGGGTCTATAGTAACCTACAATAAATAAATAGTCACCCTTAATTTGATGATATGTACCAAAAGTGATGACCTTTCTAAACAAGTAAGGGGTATCTATTAATAAATTATTAACACTTTATTGACTTTACATTTCTCTGTTGCTTTAAGAGAAACAACTCGCCCAAGTATAGAAGACCAGGTTTTGGCTCAGATGATTTTTTTTAACCCTTTTCTTTAACACATAAGGAAATTACGGAGGATACAACTCAGATCTCATGAAACACATTTTTAAAGATGTCACATAACATTTTACATAAAAAAATTTTAGGGTTAAAAGCTCTATGTGAAATATGTCACAGCAATATTTTCTTTTAGACATTTTTTTTTCTTAATCAATTTGTTCAAGAGATGTTATTAAAACTTTATAATTGTTAAATATAATGAAGCTTACTTTCAGCTTTTAAAATTGACCTAGTTCTGTAACATGTGCTACCCAGACACACCACCATTTTTTGTGGGGACACAAATTCACAGAATGTCACATGAATGCAACAGCACGTTCATTAGATGTAACTTAGGGCCTTCATGAGCTAAAGTCAAGGATGAGTAAAAGCATGGGCTATACTGTATTATAATTGTATAAACGGTAGAAAGGTGTATTTGACAATTCCTATGATTTGACACTGGGACAGTCCAGACATGCTTAAAGATGGGTATATTCAAATCTAAGGAGGAAAAAAATTACAGTCATTAAAAAGGCAAACCTAAACCTATAGGTATCTATTACCCTCTTGCGTTACTGTGTAGACAATGTTTTTACACTTTATCATACTTTAGATATGTTGGGTTTTTATAGTTTCACATTTAGAATGTTTACATTTTACTACTTACTACTCCAGGGTGCTAAGTTTGATCCTCAGCTCAGGTCACTGACTGTGTCTGAGTCTTATACACTGATCAGCCATAACATTAACAGCACCGCCAAATGAACTGACTAACAGGATCATGGGCAGCCAAAGGCTCTTCTTTGCTGGGTACCAAAGGCCAGGCTTTTCCACAAAAACAAAAAACTGTGTAGCATAAATTGCTGTAAAAAGTTAATGCTGATCATGATGGAAAGGTATCAGAACACCCAGCACACCACACCCTGCAATGTATGGGGCTTAGCAGGCAAGGAGTCTGAGGTTGTTTATCTGGCCTTCAAATGCCCCAGATATCAATCTAATCAAGCATTCATGGAATGAGCTGGACAAACAAGTCCAATCCACAGATGCCCCTCCCCGTAACCCACAGCACTGAAAGTACCTTATGCAGCTAATGTCCCAGTGCCAGACACCACAGCACACTCCCAGAGATCTTGTGAAGTCATACCCCGAGGGGACTCGGGACACCATGCTCAGGTGGTACCAGGGGAGCCCATGCATTATTGGACTTAATGTTTTGGGTTTATTCTTTATGGCAGATTGGTTTATATTATCCCTTTGTTTATGTGGGTTTCCTCCTGGTTCACCGGTTTCCTCCATGCTATCCAAAAACATCCAGGTTAAATTGGCTATACTTAATTGCCACTAGGTGTAAATGAGTTGTGTCTATATCAAGTGTTCCTAGTATAGGCTCTGAATAAAATGCAACCTAGGCTGGAAGAATAAACTGACAAAGAAACCTCTCAGAATAATACAGCTGATTACAGCTGAAATTACAGCCCCTGTAGTTAACTGTAGCACTACATATACCATGATAATACCAAGAGAAACACGATAGTAAACTTTAGCAGTGACTCTTTTTTAAATGGTGAGATGTGATTCCCAACACTGGAAAGAAAGAAAAAAAAAAATAGATCACAAACTGCTTAGTAAGGCTTCATGATTCCCCAGTGAAAGCAGAGACTTAAGAAAAGAAAAAAAAAGAAATGCATTGGGGCTTGACTTAAATACGGCTGAATTTTGCCTCAACTGACACATCTGAGACATAGCTAATTATAATTGCTGAACTGTGGCTTAGTAAGTTCTGCAAACTGGGTATCATTATAGATCCTTTTTAGAGCTAAGTTAGAAAGGACTTATTTCTAATGCCCTCTTTTAGTATTTTGAAGAGCGGATTACATAATTCTATTGCTGTTTCCCTGACAGTTAGTTTCACTGACTTATTTTGTATGAGGCAACAAATCAAACCACTGTAACATTGTGTTATATGAAAAGTAACTTAGGAATTATAATACGTGGGACATTCAAATCAAACCAGAAATTTTGACTGTATACAGACAGAATAAAGTAACCCAGTTATGATAGTATAATCTGTTTATTTCTCTATATAATCCTCTGAGAAACTAATCCCAGCGTTTCACTAGTGCTTGGATGCCATCAAGGTAGGAAGTTTTCTCAGCACGCCGGAGCCATGATCAGACTGCCTGTTTCATGTCTGAAATGTCTTTAATAACCCAAACATGTGGAAACAGCTTTTAAGCGAGGTCAGGACTGTGCGGGGGCATTGTGTGGCAATAACCCCAGCCAAGTTCCTGTAATGCGCAAGTGGTGTTGGTGAATGATTGTTATCTGTTGATTTACAAGGATCAGGCATTCCACTTGTTGAATAGTCACGGCAATGACTGCAATGTGAGCTGAGCCACCATGGCCGGGATCATTCACGAATGTAAAGCCTTGTTTAAAACGTTTGCACCATTCATATGTTTACTGCAGCTATGAGTCTCATCACCCTACTGTGCTTCTCACCATGAACTCTTCTGTGTCTCATCAGCATAAAGTCTTTGGATAAATGTCAATCGGTTTTACACCTTCATTTATCACAAGGCCTGGTTTGACTTGTATAAGCTGTAAACTTCTCCTATTAGTAACATGATCTTTATCAGTGTCATATAGAATTGATTCAGCAAAATAACAAATTAGTGCCCTGACCTTAATCAACTGTAAGACACCTTAATATATTGTTGCTATTATTGAGTTTCACTTGGTTGAAGGTTGTGTGTAGGCAGCATTACACTACCCAGGAAAAGCCCACTTGTATTTATGGCATCTTATTTTGGCCACATGTGCTGACAGTGTCACATGTATCCTTCCTGGAGAAGGCAGTCTAATAATTCTGTTTATACCTAACAGTTTGGAAAACATGGCAGATTTCAGTGTTCCTCGTACTGTTTTGACTGACGAACAGATTTACTCTGCCTGTATCATGGACTAGATTTTGTAAACAGAGTAAATAAATATAGACACACACACCTAATCTAAGCCATGTAAAGTTTGTAGTGTATGTTGAAGTGTTTGTCCAAACTAAGCTGCATGCATGGCATATAATAACATTGATTAATTAGTAATCAATAGTCTTAGCATCCTATTAGGATTCTGCATCTTTGGGATGAAAGTGTGTGGATATAATTACTGCTTCTATTAAGGATCATAACATTGCAAATATTCTCCAATTCTCAGAATTGCTGACTAGATTCCAGTGTGCATTCATGAGGACATAATTAGCCAATTTTTTTTATCATGAGACATTGCTATTAATGTCTGTCTCATGTTGAAGGTTAACATCATTTTAAAAGATCCTGTTGGCATTATGGTGTGTTAGAGCTAAGCTTCTTTTGTCATTGAAGCAGGTGAAATGGTGCAAATGATGGAGAGTAGCAATGAAACCAAATTTATCTACCCATAAGCAAATATATTACCTAATGTTGACATACAGTAGGCAGGAATGTGGAGAATGTTGCACTGGTGAATATGAGACTTGGCATTTGTTCATATTATAAAATTTTTAGCTACGCCTCACAAAGCATTTTGGAAAACAAGTTGAATAGCATGTTATTTCATAGAACTGTTTCATGCATGAATAAATCCAGCAAAATTGCCAAATATTTACTTTATTGACACCCAACCAAGGTAGACACATTGTAAATAGCATGCAATATCTTAGGTACTTCATGAGTTCCCAGTACATTCTTGTTTTCTGCATGTTCCAGACAATCTTCATGATGCATTCTTTAATAAGACACACATTTTCTATTACCATTTAAAAACCAAATGGGAATGTGACAGACAAGTAATAAAAATAGCAAGAGACTTTTTTACTAGCTGCAATAAGTAAACAAAGTATAGTATAAATAAATTAGTAAACAAAGTATAGATGTATACTTTATGGCTGTATGTGAAAAGAAACAAATATCAGCAAATAGAAATTTTGCTTAAGAAATCACTAACCAGTCACTGTAATAGGAATACCTGTGACCCCCTCATTCATGCAAACATTCACTCAGTCAAAAGATCAGGTGACTGTTTTTTTTTCATCTTCACCTGTCAAGTTTCACTGAGCCATTAGCCACATTAGATTCAGATCTCTTCTTGGCCGGTGTGGTCTTCTGCTGTTGTAGCTCTTCTCCTTCAAGTTTCAAAATATATTCTGGGATGCTTTTGGCTATTTCAGTTATAGGGCACTAAAGAAAAACATATATGAATATTTATTTATTATTTAATATCTATTCTATATAAATGTTGTTTCTTATGCTAAACAATGATAAACTTTTAAAAATGCTTTAAAATGTGCATATTTCAATCAGTTGAAGAGAATAATGAAGCCTATGTTGCTTGAGGTGCCCAGTGTTGTTTGTTATTTTTAGCATTTAATACAATACTGATTTTTTAAATTATTATTAGATACCGGTTTTTAAAAATTAAAAATACTAAGCAAACTCAAAACTGCTTAATGCTTTATTTACCTTATACCAGAGATGGGCAAAGTACACAAATACTGTTCTTGAGTAAAAATAGAGATTTCTTGCTGCAAATATCACTCAAGTATAAATATAAGTCCTACATTTATTTTTGTACTTGAGTGAACGTACAGAAGTACTCGCCTTCAATGATCAAAAGTACAGGCCTTGTATTATTTGGTGTACTTTTAGCGGAGTAAAAATAAAAAGTATCCTCTAATAAAACTACTCAAGTAAAGTGCAGATACATAAAATATGTACTTAAGTACAGCCATGAAGTACACGTATTCAGTTACCTCTCACCACTGCCTAAGACCGGTCATACAATGTCCTTCTATTCAGCAACATCATATAAACTTGAATTTAAATCCAAAATTTGCATTCAGAATGAAAGTTACACATTAAAATTTACAATCAAATTACAGATTCATGTCTGTGACACATTATTATTTATACATTTTGTTTTACAATGTTGTGGTTTTAATTTTTGCTGTTTTGAAATCCTGCTGATGCATATTTGACCCAATATGTTTATTTACCCTAGTGCTGCTGTTATTGTATCTTTCTCTCAAGTGTGTTACAAAGGATTTACAGAGCTCAATATGATTCTCAGTATCCACTTGGCTGCTATTTTGCCAGTCTATTTTGGACCCTGTGTCAGTCTGTCAGCAGTACCCTCAACCCTTCGCACATTTGTACAGCTGCTGTTAAAAGTGTCATGAACATGAGACCTGGAGGCCACAACTGCTCTTATCTTAGACCTTTCTTTTAATCTACTGCCCAGCTATACACAGCTACACGTAACTACACTCATCTTAGTGACCTCTGTTCCTGTGCTCAAAGGAAATTACATTTTGGGTGCAAAATGTGACCTAGTAGATTGACTCATCAGCAATTTCCGCATAGTTTTAATGCCTGATTAATGTAAAAATAAGCCTACAATGGGAAGCCACACAACTCAGGTTGGACATAGTCCAGGTTTCCTGCAGTAGAGTGGAGCTGATTTGTGTGTTTTGGTTCTATGCAATAATTGCAGTCAGTAAATAAACTGTAAAAGGAAACAGGAAACTTACAACAGCATTACACACTGGGTCGTACAGGTTCTTTCAAAGTGTGTTTAAGGTGTCACCTTGTGTATTTAATGATGCAGCATGAGTGAACAAGGAAGGGCCACACCCTTCACTGGAAAACACAAAGGACTTCTATAGTTGGGCTATCTGATATTGTTCCTTCTGCATGACACACTCATACTTTACAAGTATGTGGTATATGGTTCTACACCAAATTGCAAAGATTACATACTTTTGTCTACAGGTCCTTGCATTACAGTTCATTCCAGCATCATATTTATGTTTGTAGTAGTGGTGGCTGATAGTTTTTACAATGGCGAAGGTGTGTCTATCGGATAACACACGAAAAAAACACAGCTTGTCATTATACACCCCAAAGGCTGTTCATAAATAGTAAATAAGTGTCTTTAAATAAAACACTTTACCACATCCATCAAAGTGCTGTCGTTAAATAAGCACACGTTTTGTTAAATCCATTTACTCTTGGCCCCAGATTATGTTGAGGGTCAGTGGTAGAAGTCCCCGTGTATGGAAACAGGGACATATTAGAAGGGGGACACAGATATTAATCTATAGTTTATGTTACACCCGGAACTGTTTACCGAGCTGTGCTATTATATAAAAATAAGGCACACCTTCCGAGTAGGTTTAAGCATTCAACTACACTTTGTATAATTAACAGAGGTGAAAGTAGTTTAAAATTCTTACCAGTACTATTGTATGTATAAACCACAGAATAAACCACAGTCCTGTAAATCTCATAAGTTTCGAATATCACCTACCTTTTGGAATTTCAGTGTTGAATCCAAAATATTGTAAAATATAAAGGTAGCGTGTTATGTAGGGTGTAAAATCCCTTGTTCTGGAACACCAAGTATGCCCATGATCAGGGATTAGAAGTTAGGAGTTTTTGTGTGTAAAGCTAGTTAGCTTTGTAGCTCGCGTTAGCCATGAACAAAACAGCATGGATGGTTCAGGGGCAATTCGGAACGACTTTGCAATTACTGTGGAGACAAAATGCTGTTGACAACGATGATATATCTTAATCAGAAGTGTTTTCTTGCTGAAAGTGCTTCTGTGACTGGTTTTGAACGTGGGTTTGGCAGGCAGCTGCTCTCTCATCTTTCCTGTGGTGCAGACCGTACAGACCTACTTTCGCATGCTGTGATGGGAAGTTAGTGTAATGATTATTAGAACGCCTGTGACAAGGAGTAATATATATATTAAACATCCCATACTGTTATGCTCTATATCACCACTCATGGAATGCCGCTTGTTCAGTCAGATTACTCGGTTAGAGCTATTTTTTGTATAGAAAAGTATATATCTCTCTGTGTTCTGGTAGACAGTATTACTATCTGCTATAACTTATTAAATTTATTAAAAAGCAATTAAGATGCTTATTAGCTCATTTTGCTGAATAATGTTGTGACAGCTAGTTAGCCCTATACATAAACAAAATATTTCCTAAATAAATGCAAATAATGAATCATTATGTTGTATTGGCATTGACCAATTACAAAGATATAATAAAAAGCTATATTGGTTATGTAAAATACTTATGGATGAGGATATAGACCACTACTTCAGCACTGAGCACTCTGCAAGTCTGACTAGTGCTGATAAATTTATACGTGAGATGTCAGTCATGTTCATTACCACTTTAAAAGTTTACAGTTGGTTATGAGGTTCAACCCATTTGAGAGATCCCTCAGTCATCATATGCAGAAGCCATGTGAGGCTGAGACAAGTGTACTGTCAGGTAAATATTGAGATCTGTCATAAAAGCCCTGTGAAGTGATTCAGAATCACAATTTTTTGTTCATTTAGATGAATTTGCAAATGTTAAAAGTCTTAACATCTACAAAGAATGTACTATAGCTTTTGCAGAAAAAACTGCGTTTTTTTTTTTTTTTTTGCAAATACTTATTTTGTAATGCACACAAAGACAGGATTCGAGCCTGGCCGGGGAATCAAACCCAGACCCTGGAGGTATAAAGCAACAGTTCTAAACACTACACCACCGTGCCGCCATTCTTTGCTGCCAAAGAATGAATAAATATAAACAAAATGGTAAACATTTTCTTTGTGGATCTTTTTGGATTCTCTGTGGATTTTGGTGAAACCAAGCTTTTCATTCAATATTTAAGCAATCATGATGCTCAATTTTCTGTGCATATCTTGATGGAGCTGAAAATAACACCTAAAAAAAATGGACTAAAATAAAATATATGTCTTTGTATGCAGCAGAGCTTACTACTCAACTACTCCAGGATGTGGTATTTTATTTTGCATATTTATTACCATATGCAATACAAAACCTAATCCTGGATCAGCTGCTTCTCTGAGATGGGTTACAAAAGTGACACCGGCCTTGTGAGACCATAGCAGGCATTTACAGAAATTAATTCTGTACTTAATGTGGGTCAGATAACTAACCCAGGAACTGAAGTGTGCATCTGTGATGATGTCACTCTTTAATGGCCTTCAGGCTGCAGAATTCCAGCTTTGTGCCAGCAACATGTTTGATCAGGAACCTCGGCATACTAAAATATTTTGTTGTATCCAGTGAGATTTAGTGTTAATAGTGTTTTCCATCGAACTTGTGGTTAGGTCGATTCTCGGAGGGGTGGGGTCAGTTATGCAGTGATTTAAGTAATATGTTGTTGTTTTTTTATATACCTGTTGACATTCCTAGCTTGCAATTAAACACCATAACGGGGAAGAAAGTTTACAGAGTCTGCCAGGTTCATTACTTTTGTTGGTTTCAGTTTTGCTGCTCAGCACATCTCTCTTTTTCTCTCTCCTTCACACACACACACACATACACACACACACACACACACTGCTCTATTCTCTCACCAGACCTAACCTCAGTTTTATAACTGAAATGTGAATTTATCTAAAAAAAAAAAAAAAGGAGGGGGTAAGAGAGGGAGAGAGAGAAAGAACATATATTTAGGTGATCATGAGAACTCTGCACAGTAAAATACTCATTTTTAACACTGTCAGAGTTTATTTGTTGAGTCTCACACTGGGGAACACTGGGAAATTTGTTGTCTGGGTGGGTTGTACGGACGACCAGTGAACCTTCTTCTGGAGCAGTATGTATTGAGGAGGTAGCCATGAGCTCAGTGTAACTTAAGTTAAATTTTCTGTCAAAGTCCTTTGATTTCATTCTTACTAGGTTAAATTTCTATGGCAATCTAAGCTACACAGTTATCCTGATCAGGTTGACACATCATAAGCGACTCACAAGCAAATTTATAGTCCATAGATTTCCCTGATTTTTTTTTATTAGCGATGTTAGTGTTGTCTATGGAGTAGGATTGGACCTTTAGGGAGAATAGGAGTGTAACATGTGTAGTGTCTTGCTATTGTAATATCTTGCTATTGATAGTAATTATTATTTTATTATTAATATTATATTAGTTCAAAATAGGCAGCACGATGTTGTAGTGGTTAGCACTGTCGCCTTGCACCTTCAAGGTCCGGATTCGATTCCCGTCTCTGTGTGCATGGAGTTTGCATGTTCTCCCTGTGCTTGGTGGGTTTCCTCGGGGTTCTCCGGCTTCCTCCAACAGTCCAAAGACATGCAGATAGGTGGTAATTGGCAATCCCAAGTTGCCCGTAGTGTGCGAATGAGTGTGTGAGTGTGTACAGTATGTGTGTGCCCTGTGATGGATTGGCACCCTGTCCAAGGTGTACCCCGCCTCGAGCCCTAAGTCTCCTGGGATAAGCTTCTGTATACAGGATAAAGCAGTATAGATAATGAGTGGGTGAGTGACTGATATATATTTATTAACACCAATATTAGTATCACTAGTAAGTAATATAAGTTTCTTTAATTATTAATAATAATATGTTATTATCATCATTTTCTTTATGGGTAGTAAGATTAAACTTAAAAAAATAAATTAAATCATATGAATTTACTCACTCACTCATCGTCATTACTGCTTTATCCTGTATTCAGGGTCGTGGGGACCTGGAGCCTATCACAGGAGACTAAAGGCACGAGGCGGGGTACACCCTGGACAGGGTGCCAATCCATCACAGGGCACACACATACACACACTACGGGAAATTTGGCAACAACAATTAGCCTAACCTGCATATCTTTGGACTGTGGGAGGAAACCGGAGTACCTGGAGGAAATCCACCAAGCACGTGGAGAACATGCAAACTCCATGCACACAGAGACAGGAATCGAGCCTGGACCCTGGAGGTGCAAGGCAACAGTGCTAACCACTACACCACTGTGCCGCCCCATTTGAATTTAATTATTTAAAAATATAAAAAGTTCTAAAATCACCTATGGCTCGTTAATGTAGCCTAGAGAAAGATTTTTTTTATGGTTTTAAATCCTGACTCTGGTCTTCATTTGTACTTAATCTTGATATGGCTTCAACCATGTTAAGGTTTAATCTTCACACAATCTAGTACTGTTCTTTGACTTGACTTAATTCCTTACTCCAGCCCTATGTAGTGGTGTATCAGGTATAAATGTTCTACACCTGTAGGTGGACTAGCCACTTTAAATTGCCCATAGATGTGCATGTGTATGCATGCTGCCCTGCAGTGGACTGGTGTGCTATACTGGGTGTCTATAAAAGCAAAGTGATCCTATCATCATTTTAATAAGTCTGATAAGTAAAAAAAAAACCATCATCAAGAGTATCATCAAGACAACCTCTATGAAAACCTCTCAAGATAGCCCTGCTCTCCTAATACCTCTTCTACTTTCATATATCAGACTTTATTGTGCGTGAATGTGCTGCCATCTTATTACCATCTATAATGAGAATTACAGAAATAAACGAATACCAAAATAAAAAACGAATTAATAATACAATGCAGAAAAACAAATTCCTATACACATAAATGCTTGAATAAATATGGGAAAAACATATATACAAAAAAAAAAGATTTGTAGAATGCAAAAAAAGAAAGAAAGAAAGGCTACTTTAATGCAAAAAATTATTAATAATACATACATCATTTTGAGTAAAAAATTATGATTATGATTATGATTATTTTTATTAGTATTATGTCTGTAATCTGTTCTTTGCGGACTGGGGATCTGTAGGAAACATTGTGCAGTTTCATTTGCTTTGCATGCTTAATTATAAACCTGGTGATTTGTAGTAGATAAGGCTACACCTCATAAAAACACACTGTACAATTGTCTGAGCTTACTGTATGTTGATGTTATTTTTATACACGCTGTGTCTGCAGGCAGCCGGACAAACTGAGAGTGGTTTGGATCAGACGAAACAGACGAATCTGCACAAAGGTAGAAGAGAGGAAGAATATGTTATCCAGTCTGTGTTAACCCACCCAATGTATTTATTTTTTATTTTTTCATATGTACAATGATTTCATGCTGAAAACATTGAATTACAAAAAATGGCCTTGTCTGGGGGACACGTATGAGTGCATCATTGCTTATTTTTACCCTTTGCACAAGTGGTATGAGAAGTTTGCTAATTGTGTGCAGGACGTAATGCAATGAAATATGTCCAGGTCGACCAGGTTAAAGTTTTAACCTTTTCTTTAAAGTGAACTACAATTTTGTTGAAAATAGAAATGACTATTTCAAGATTTTAGCTGTTTTTCTCTGGGACAGTCCATCCTTTGGTAGACCAACAATCCAGCCTCTTGTCTATTTACTGCTCGCATTTCTGTAAAGATAAGGGGCCACATTAGACTTAGTCCAGTGTCAAGAGGGCCAAACGAAAGTCACAGTTAGAGCTGTACATCGAATGTTTAGCTAGCTAATGTAGATATCATTAATATATACAGTATTATTAAAATCTTTTTATGTAACAGCACATTTTGTAAGCATTTAAGTTTACAGCCCTGAGTTTATTGCCCTCTAGTGGAAAAAGAGGAATTAGCTCTCAGTATGATTATTGTTATGATGATGATTACTACATTACATTGTTTCAACTGTTTAGAGCTGCATAGACTGTCAGCACCTGTTGCATGCCTTCTTTTTTTCTAAACACAAATTATAAATACATTTAAAAAAGTGAGAAACTAAAACTAAATTCATAATAAATTAATTAAATTGACAGTGAGAAGGGTTTTTAAAATGAATAGGATAGTTAAAAAAAGATATTCATGGGACAAAACTCCCAGGTCATGCTTCTTAGCTGTGGTGAGTAACCCTGGCAGTCCTGTAATAGTAATCCACAAGCAGCTGAGTCATGTTATTAGATGGGAATTCATGTGGGAATTTTGTCCACATCTTTCAGCTCAGATACATTCACCATTTCATTATGCGTACCTTGTTAGTTCTTGGTTGGAGTCCCTTTTGCCTTCAAAACTGCTTTCATTCTTGATGACATAGATTCAGCAATGGGTGGAAACATTTCTTAAATATTTTGACCCATATTGACATGATAACATCAAACAGTTCCTGCAGATTTTTCAGCTGCACATGCATGATGCAAATCTCCTCTTCCACCACATTCCAAAGGTGATCTACTGGATTGAGATCTGCTGACTGGGGAGGCCATTTGAGTCCAGTGAACTCATGGTCATGTCCAAGAAACCAGTTTGAGATTATTTTAGCTTTGCTGTGGTCATAAAGGGATAGGAATGGTCAACAACAATACTCAGGTGGTCTATGGCATTTAAATAATGCTCAATTGGTACTAAGTGGCCCATTCTGTGCCAAGAAAATATTTCCCACACCATTGCACTACCACCACCACCAGCAGCCTAAACCGTTGATACAAGTCAGGATGGAGCCATGCTTTCGTGCTGTTCATGCCAAAATCTGACCTTACCATCTGAATGTTGCAGCAGAAATCAGGGATTCGGAGACAAGGGAACATTTTCCAGTTTTCTCTTCTCCAATTTTTGTGAGCCAAAGCAAATTGTAGTCTTGGTTTCCTGCTGACAGGGGTGGCACCCAGTGTGATGTTCTGCTGCTGCAACCCATCTGCTTTAAGGCTCAATGTGTTGTGTGTTCAGAGATGTTCTTCACCATAACTCAATTGTAAGGACAAGGTATTTGTGTTACGTTTACCTTTCTATCGATAGCATTTTTGCCCAGAGAGCTGCCACTTACTGCATATTTTTCTATATTGGCTCTTCATCAGACCATCCTCTCAGATGGTTGTATCTGAAAGTTCCTGTAGATCAGCAGTTTCAGAAATACTCAAACCAGACCATTAGGCACCAACAACCATGCCATGTTCAAAGTCACTTATATTATGTTTCTTCCCCATTCTGATGCTTGGTTTGAACTTCAGCAGTTCATCTCGACCATGTCTACAGTACATGCCTAAATGCATTGAGTTGCTATGATCAGATTGGCTGATTAGGTATTTGCGTTAAGGGGCAGTTGAACAGGTATACCTAATTAAATGACCGGTGAGTGTAAATCATCGTGCCCCAAGTTTTGGCACAAAAAAAGTGCAACTATACACTGACAAGATCTGTCAGCCAATAATGTGAAATATAATGTACATGAGAACATCAAACATGAGCCAGAAGGGTAAAGAGTTGACTTAACAGTAAGTCAGTGAAAGGCAGCAGATTTATCCTTTTCGTGTTTTTAACTCAGTTCTACTTGATTTGGCTTCAGACCACCAGGAAGATTTCCTTTTGAGCTAGGGGATTTTTCTAAGTACTAATATTTTGCCAGTAAACATTACAAATTAAAAATATATTTATGTTTCAACGTGTTTATATTTATACACTGTTATTAACTAAATATTGCACCTTTGCAATCTTTTCTGATTGTACTGTAACTCTTTAATATCCACTTCCATTTTCAGCTTCATAGCTGGCAGCCTGGCATTAAGAATCCTTATAGAGGGACAGTATTGTGGCAGGTGCCTGAGAATGTGGATACTACAGTCACACTCTTTAAGGTACCATTTATATCTTACATTAATATTGTGATAATAAGTATGTATTACTTTAGTGACAGTATCTCTAATGCCAATCATCCAACTTATTACATTGCTTTTTACAGGATCCAAATGCTGATGAATTTGAGGACAAAGATTGGTCGTTCATTATTGAAAATGTAAGTCGCTAAATCTCTAATGTAGGACACTGGTCCAAGAAAATGTGTAATGCATCACGTGTAAGTCAGGACTTAATCAACCCTCTACATCTATAAATAGTTTATTTTGTAGTACAAAATATGGGTAATAAAAAAGTAAAAAAGCCGGATGTAGAGTAGTGACAAAGACTTAGTCTGGGAGTTCCTATCTGTATTGGTAGTTCCTATCTCGAATTATGACAAATGATACTCTTTAGAGCAAAGATTTGTTTTGTCCAGAGTTTCCGTGAATTTGCATTTGAATTTCATGCATATAGCTGTTGCGGTTTTGTTGCTGAACATAGTTAGATCGTCATTTTTTTCTCTAGCTTTTATTAACTTCTGTCTATGAGCCCTTGTTTTTTTTTTTCTTCCTAATTATACAGGAGACAAAAGGCCATCGAAAAGTTCTAGCATCAGTCGATGTGAACATGAAGAAGTATGCCAACGTGACTTCAACTACATTTGACCTGACACTCAAACTGAAACCACTCTCTGTGAAAGTGGTAGACGCTACACTGAAGCTCAGCCTGAGCTGTATCTTTCTCAAAGAGGGCAAGGCCACGTGAGTGTTTCATTTTCAGGTCTAACGATAAAAATAATGGCAACATCTAGGTTAGACACTGAAGTGTGAATATATTAGACACTTTGGGCTCTTTTCTTGTGCATGTGTAATATGCTGCTGAAACAGCAGCTGTGTCTGGGGTACTCATGCACTTTCTCACTGATGCACATGAGTCTTAGCATGCTAAGTAAATTCATCACTAGAGAATAAAAAAGATACTGCAAATCTGATTAAATCACGCATACTCACATGTATAATTTGTTAAAAAATTACAAGCTTCACACCCACACCTGCTGTTAGGTACAGGCTGGCTATTGTAAGTTCTCTTGCTTGAAAACTTCTTTGGTTATTACACAAACTCCAAAAGAAGTGAGAAATTCACTGATTGGTATTATTAATTAACTCCCCAACAAAATACTGAAAACACTTCATTTTCAGCATTAAAAGTAAAAACTCATGCTTTCTAACCTGTCCTGATAGCCCTGCCAAGCATTGTAGTCAGACTTCTTTTGTGTCTGAAGTTGGCACAATGATATTTGATGTGAATAAGCTTTTTTTTTTTTTTAATAATGCAGTACTACAAATTTCCAACTGTATAAAAATAATTGTATTTTTTGTAATTTGGCTGTTGTTTTGGACATTTTAAAATGCTCACACATTTTAAGTCTATACATTTTAATACTACCATGTATTGAGGTAAAGTAATTATAATTATGGCTATATTTAAGACAGTTTAGGATTATAAATTAAGACTACTTAGTCTGATACACAATTCTTCAATTCTTACATAGCAAGCCTAGCATAATGTTACATAAAGTTTTGAGTTGCTTTATGTAACATTATGCTATGCATAATCAGAACAAATAGAAGTGAATAAATAAGCGCTAGGTTAAAAAAAGCTCTAAACAGTCAGAGGAATTGGTGCTTTGTTTTCTGATGGCAATCTGCTTTTGTACTCAACAATTGTTTTTTTCCCCAGTGATGATGATATGCAGAGTTTAGCCAGTCTAATGAGCCTTAAATATTCAGACATTGCGAACCTGGATGACTTCAACGACAGTGATGAAGAGGAAAAGCGGCCAAGGACAGGAACAAGCAGAAGTGTAGTAGCTACAGGTAGGAATATACCCTTTGAACTCTGATTTTAGTATGTTATTAATTCATTTAATTATTAATTTTAGCCTGCATGTGTGAGAGAGATTGGAAGAGAGAGTTTTTTTTTTTAAAACTTGTCTTTCTCTCTCTCTGTCTCTCTGTCTCTCTCTCTCACTCACTCACTCACACGCACACACACATGCATAGGCTAAAAATTTAAAAGGGAATAGAATTGAGAAATAAACATTTGCTGTGGTACAAAATTAATTATAAACAAATGCAGTTTGCTTGTTTCATATGACACTGTATTTATAGCTCTATCCCCTGCGAAGCAAAGGTGACACAAAGGGATCAGTATCGGTTGTCTTGCATCGGCAGCATCATCGTCATACTTCTAGCCGCAAATTATCCTAAACCACTCATGGGATTTTTACCAAATATTGAAGGGATTTTTTTTTTTGGAAATTATTTCATGTAGTTTTGTATTTATTTATTTATTTATTTATTTATTTATAATATTTGTTTTTTTCCTTCTCCATGGTCAGCTCCTCCTCCTCCTCCTGTTAGTAAAGTTCATGATGAGGCATGGAGGCCTGTTGTAGATACAAACCCTTTTGTTACAGGTAGCTTCCTGCCTGTTTTTTATTGCCTGCCAGTTTTTTCTCTCTCTCATTTTATGAATGTTTAGCACTGCAGTTATTTAAAATAGTGACCTGCAGTAACCCAATATCGCTCTGGTATGATGTCATACAGCAGACAACATGTTCTTACAGTATGCTGCTTTGCATGCTGATACTGTACTGTATGCACACAACATGCAATATGCTGCAAATGATTTCTGCACCACAATTTAAAACCCATTCCTACATCTTTGTCTTATTGATTAATAATAATCATAATAATAATAATAATACAATTAACCGAGTGCCCTTTAATGAAATATATTCCACAATGTCTGAGGACTCTCCCTCTATATGTTTTTTATTTTCCATCATTTCTGCCATTTAAATCCCCTACTGTACATTCCTCATTTCTCAGTTTCCCTCTTGTTCTTGGTCTCTCAATTCATTCCGAAACAGATTCGAGGAATTCATCATCATCATCCTCGGTTCTTAACCTGCCTCATCAACCCTGCAATCTGTTCCAGACCTCTCTTAAACCTCTCTCATCTCTTTCTACTGCAACCGCCCATCTCCCTGACCCTTCTGGCTCATCCAAGCTGTCACGCCCTTCTCAGTATGACTTTACTGTACCGGCATTTATTCGCGCTCATCCTCCTGCCCTGCCTAAAATCTTCCAGCCAATAGCAGGCTCAGGTACACATATGCATGAAGCCAGTGCAGTAATAAAAAACACCACAGAGGGTGCTGCTCACTGAAGGTGAATTGCAAAGGATGTGCAGTTGTCATGCCATTGTGGGAAACTTTTTTTTCTTTCTAATTCATTGGGTATTCATTTTACTCCTCCGTTTACAAAATGGTGAGATTAGAATGGATTAATATTACTGTGACTAAAATGGGGCCTCAGTTATAAGGCACAGTGGAGATAGAGAGTCCTCTAAAAGAGGCCATGTGCATGTGCAGAAGCAAAGCATGTCTTAATGCACCATGAGAAGTTCTTTTTTTCTATTGGAAGGATCTCATAAACTGTGTGTTCTGTTTAGATTTAAAAGTCACAGTAGACTGGATTTATAGCGCATGCATTTAGAAGCATTTGTCTGAAATCCATGGTAACCTGGACAGCATGCTGGGAATTTGCCCATAAAAGCAGGTCTTCTAGTCTTTCTATAGTAACATGTCTATATTTTGTGAAAGGTTTATATGTTAAGTAAAATAACTTTGAACAAAGAATCAGAGTGAAAATAGTGCGAATCAGAGTGAAAATATGTTTGTATCTGTATTTGTTTATTTGTCTCTTTCTTCTGCTTTGCTTCTTTTTCCTGCTGTATTTAAGTCCCTGCTTCCGTTTCACAAAGGCCCTCAGGGGGCCAGGCTGATGCTAATATGACTGAGGTCGTTAGCTCTGTAACTTCTCCCCCACGACCTGTCTCCTCCACATTTCCTGGTCACTGTGCTCCCTCTTTCCCTTCCTCCACCTACTCCTCTTCCTCCTCTCAGCCGAAAGCTCCACCCGCTGTTTGTCAGACAGGTAATAACTGTTAGATCTTTGCAGTTTTGTGATGTGACATATCACCTTGCAGTACATTATTACAAACAGTCAAGAAGTTGTTAAATTATTAGCACTTTTCTACTGAATGGGTTTTGTGGGCTCAGCAAATTACTTATAATTCTTGAACTTGTCACTGTTTCAAACATGCTGAAATTGGTTTCCCTTCTTACTCAGGTTCCCTTCTTGCAGTATGATTAAAAATAAGTCATTAAAGACCAAGATTAAAATCTCTTACTTGAATCAAATCTACCAGGATGGAAATCTACAGTATTAGGGTAGTGGAGTTTCTGCCCAAATTTCTCGCAGATACAAGAGGATTAACAATGTAATGTCTCAGATTACTTTTATTTATGTATCCGTAGTTCCATTGCTTTATTATTATTATTATAATAATAATAATTATTATTATTATTGCTTAGCTTGGCTTTGTTTTGCACCTATAGAAGACACAATGTAATGGATCTGAATGCCCTCTCAACAAATGGTGTAGAAAGACATTTGAACTTGGCATTTGACCTATAAGTCCTAAACTTCTTGCAACATTCAGTAGGCTGTGTTCAAACACTTGTCGCAATAGCTTTTGTTGCAAACGTGCTTTGGCATTTTGCAACGCTTTTCATAAATTGAGCAAAAGCAAGTGAGGCTGCGACCTCTAGTTGGAAACCCCTGTAATGACCCCTAATGGGAGCAGCCGGAAGAAGAAGAAGATATTTGCATAATGTCATTACAGCAGCCTTTCTGGGTCTTTAACATAAAATGAGATATCACTGTTTTCATTTTGAAATTGAAATTGAAATTTACAGAAGCATTTTACTAGACCACTCAATAACCTTCAAAGAAAATCTGAAATCCATGGATAGAATTGGAAGGGAAATAATTTGGGATGCTTTCACACTATAAACTTAGGAATGGATCGAAGTACACCAGACCTTAAAGTCTGGTGTTTGTGTAATGTGAAGGCTCTGTAATGTGCCTAGGCATGAATTACTGCACTGTTTCTGAGTCCCCTTGAAAAGGTGATCTTGAGCATGGTATGCTGTACTCGGGCATGGTGAGAATTACATATTAAAACCAGCTGTACCTAAACATGGAACTGGACTGATATTTAAACATGGATGTGCAGGTGCTGCTGAATAGGATGACAGACAAGAGGTTGACTTCCATGTAGTCTTTAATGTAGAGGGGTAAGCAATCGCATCTGGGCACAATACTAAGCAACCATGCCTAGTGTGAGAGCAACCTGGCACACAAAGCCAGAATATGGGTATTTATTTGCAAGCCATAGCAAGCCTTGTTGTTCATCAGAAAAGTGCTACTGTATGTGTTGTAATGAGGGTTTTTACGTCTTGCTTTACTCATCTCTCTGTTTTTTCCCCATCTCAGCCACCTCTGCTGCCCCAGGAGCCCTGACTTCTCAGAGTTGTCCTGCTTTTTCTCCCCCTTTGTCTGCCAGTAGCCCTGATTCTTCTGTTCTTGGCAACTTTCCTCTTGACTCTGTACCTTGCCCTGCACCATGTCCTTTAAAAACCTACCATGCCTCCTTGTCAGAGCTAGGCTCTGTTCTCACCAGGCCCACCAGTATGCCCTCAGCTACTGAGACAGGTATACAAAGCCCTCAGTGAAAGAATTTACTTTGTAAATATAATATATTTTACTATATTACTCTGTAATATAATTTTAAACACAAATTAAGGAGTGACTATATGCTTCATCTAGTATTGTGGGAGTTTAGATCAGAAGATGACTGAGGGATAAAATTCTTAAATGGTTGATTAATGATGTTTCAATTGATTTCTTTTTTTCTCTCTTTTTTGTTAATGATGAAAATCTCAATTAACCAAGAAACTTTTTCTCTTTTTTCTTTTCAACATTCTCTCACCTCACTCATCAACCATTATGCTCATTTAGCAACATGGCAGAGAGAGTGGAGGTCCCCTGAAGTTATGCCTAGCCTCTGTCCCGCACCAATTACTTTAGAAGAACCTGTCCTTCAGCAGGCAGTGCAGAGTTCAGACACAGTTTCATTACCTCACTCTGCTTTAGGTCCTCCCCTTAAAAAAGCTAGTACCTTTACCTCTCCCATTAATAAACCGCTTCCTTCTTTACCCTTGCCAGGACTATTGCCTTTTCCTACCCCTACTGTGCCATCTGCATTAGCTTCTCTTCCTCTGCCCCTGTCCTGTCAACCTGAGATGGCATCTTGCACTGTGTCCTCTCCCTTGCCCCATTCATTTGTCCCATCAGATCCCCTGTCACCAGCCCACACCTTCCATGTTGCTGAACCTCCACCGGTCAGCCGGATAGGGATCCCTGAGTTATCTTCACACACTGATTCCTCCCTTTTCACATTATCTAAATCCTCACCCACTCCTCAATCCAATACTTCCACTCAGCTGCCATCTGTCCACTTTCCTGCTCCTTTTTCAACTGCTGCTGTTGAACCTGAGGTTAATCCATCTGATGTTACTCAGTCAGGTACAGAGCAAGCTATTTGAAACCAGTTCTTCAGAAGATATTATCACTTGCGAAATCAATTACAGTATTTAATATTTTGCTTGGTTTAAATTGCACATGTTTGTTGGCGTGTTGTAGCTTGAATCCTCAGAGTTAGGCATGGATTTTTTTAACTTCTTAATTTTCTTTTTAATTTTCTTTTGACCCATGCATTATTAACATTTTCATAAAAACTCATCTGCACACAAACTTTCCAGACCCTTTCCATCGGGTCCAGACGTTGGAATGGAGACACCAGGTTGTCCCCACCGTGGTTAGACCAAATGTTCGCAGACCTTCCGGGCCCCTTATTGTGAACACCCCTACATGTTCTTTTTCCCCATGTCCTCCTCCACCTGTTGTTCCTGGCTCCCAATTTCAGTCCCAAACAGCCATCGCCTCACCCCTTATTGGGCACATTCCTGTACCTGCCTGTGATACAAGTAAAGGTACAAGTGGGTGGCCTGAAGTTTCAAAGCTACATGATTATAGCTTGTGAATGAGCATGCTGAAGGACAAGCCCATACTGTGTCTCAGGAATGTGTCTATGCTTTTAAAGTTACTATTATGATTGTAGTTTGGGTAACAGTGCTCGCTGTGGATGTTTGAGTAAGACTATGTCTAATGTAGTCTACTGTATGTGGAGGTCTGGGAAAACCCATCAGACATTGATGCAGTTTAAATCTGACAAAAAGACAAAACCTGGTATTGATTAAGCTGTTTTTTTTGCTCCTATAATATAATTTGACACCATAAATATATTCTGACAAAATGGTATTTAAAACTTTCCAAGTTTTCCCTAGTCTTTCTAAGATCCTTAATTTAAGAGGGAGCTATTTAAAAGTTGCAGAATTGCAAAATCATCAATCTGATTAATACTGTATGTTTAATTGATAGTGTGTATATATTGTAATATATATTTTCTACATGTGCCAAAATAGCAAAATATATCTAACAAATTAGATATAAATCATAATGCATTCAGCTTGTACTATAAGTGCTTAAATACCATTTTTGTTTTGTTGAAAGTAGAAATACTAGGAAACTAATTTGAAAGTCGAAAGCTGTGATGAGGCTCTGGACTAATGTGCGTAATGCTCATAATTACTAATTTTTCATCAAATCAATTAAATTGCCACATTTATTGTTCGTCATTATTGTAAAATGAAATCCAAATAAAATGTAACAAATAACATTTGAGGCAGAATTCCAGGCTTTAAAATTTTAAAACTTTACTTGTGCAAAAGAGAAATGTATTGAAGTGATGTCAAAGTTTCACCATATGAAGTTTTCTCAGACTGGCACATTTTTCTGTTACCTAAAGTGACAATCTTTAACAACTGTGATAAATTTGATTTGTTATGCTAT
>JAOTRS010000040.1:14298366-14316775 GCA_028565755.1 Dinotopterus cunningtoni
TTATGCTATCTGTTTGTCTGGTAAAAGTATTCATCCCTTTTTTGTTTTGCCTTTTAACAATATATTGTTTTTTTTTTTTACCAATGTGGATGTGAAAAGAAAAAATTATAAAGTGGTAAAAATTTTGTGTGCATAGTCAATGTTAGTTCTGTGCCATGCTGTGGATGTAAATATGCTAGGTTCTTAGGCCTAATTTCTGGAGATCTGGATTCATAATGTGCTCACAAGTTCCATAAGGCACTTGGAATAGTGGCATGGCATACAGCAAGCTTTGGAGGCGTACACAACCTATGGACTTAATGAATAGGACTAGAGCTAATGTAAACTCTGCAAAGGCATACTTGGCAACTGATTCTGCACATATCAAAGCATTCTTTATGTTATTTTTATTATTTTTTTCATCAGAACCACACAGACACCTAGGCGTATTAAGAGAAGAGGAATCCTCCAGTGCAGCCTGTCCTGGTAAGAACTGTTTTGCATGTCACATCAGTTCTCACTGCTAATCTACATATACTTTACACACATTGTTGTTTTTCTCATTATTTGAAGGTGAGGAAAATGCAGATTCCAAAATTCCAAATCCAAACTTGAGATCGTCCCTTCACAAAGCCACCACACACAACCATAAACCACAATCAATGTTTGAGGTGCAGATTGTGAAGCCAGCCCCAGGGTGAGTGACTGATATATAGTAGTAACACTATTGGTACACTGTGGAAGGTTGCGTTAGAGGGTTATTTTTTTGTTTTTACATATTTTCTATAAAGAAAACAACCTTTTTAAAGTTGCAAATCTGTTTTAAAATTGAGCATAACCCAGCAGGATATAGGAATGCTAAACATTGTTAGAAACAGAAGGGACCATGGTTGAATGTTGTGCAAATGGATGTTAATCAACATAAATGCTTCAAATAAATGTTCACATTTTGTTGGTTTGTGGTTGTAATGGAAATGCTATACTTGGATCATTAATTCAATGTTATTTTATCAGTCATTCTGTCTTTCAAAAACAACGTTGCCCTACGATGCACATAATCGCAAATCAGTCATCATAACTATATTACAGTGGTCATCCAAAATTAGGGTTCCTGCTAGGAATAGAGTTTTCAGTATGGGTTTCTAAACTGTTGCTGCTCATCTAAGATGATGATTGTCTGCCTTAATAGCCTAATTTTAGTTACGGTTTGTATTTTTTTTTTTTTTATAAGCGACACGGTGGTGTAGTGGTTAACAATGTCTGCATGCACCTCCAGGGTCTGGGTTTGATTCCCATCTCAGTGTGCATGAAGTTTGCATGTTCCCCCTGTGCTTGTTGGGTTTTATCCAGGTACTCCGGTTTTTTCCCAAAGACCTGCAGATTAGGCTAAATGGCTTGGCACCCTGTCCAGGGTGAACCCTGCCTTGTGCCCTAAGTCTCCTGGGATAGTCTCCAGGTCATCTGCGACCCTAAATATAGGATAAAGCGGTCTAGACGATGAGTGTGTGGGTGATTTTTTTTATTTTAAAATTATGTTAAACTGTAAAACCCTGACAGGTGAAGTGCATAACATTTTTATCTTTTTACACCGGATATACACAGAGTAACTGATGGGAGTTGGACAGTTTTGAAAAAACAGTACTCTGTAGATTTTCAACTCAAAATTAATTTATTTTTACAAAAACAGAGGTCAAGACATGCCGTTTGAATTACTTATTTAGTTTTGAAAAATAAGGTCAAAGATGATTACCATCTTCTTGAATGCAGCTTTCAATCTTTTGTTCGAAAATTGTCCATCACTCGCGCCAACAGCTGTCAATCGAGTACTTCTTGTCGGATGGCATCTTTCCATTCATTTAAACTACAGGGTCTGTGAATGTACACATGGCTCTTAAGGTACCCACATAGGGGGCAATGGCACAGAGACCAAAATTTAATTCTTGACGAAATAGCAGCTGCGTTGCTATGATAGACACTACTTTGAACAAAGCTGAAAATACAAATACAAGTATCTGAGTGATTTTGACAAGGGCCTGTGATGGCTAGATGACTGGGACGGACCATCTCCAAAATGGCAGGTCTTATGGAGAGTTCTTGGTACATGGGATTTAGTACAAAAATGGTCAGAGAAAGGGAAACCAGTGAACTGGTGACATGGTTATGAGCACCTAGGGCTCATTTATGTTGGGGTTTGGGGAGTGAATGTTGGCCTGTCTGGTCTGATCGTGCAGAGAACAAATCTAAGCTGTAAAATTTTGTGAAAAAGTTAAAGGTTAAGGCAGTGTGCTAATCTGTGCAGTGTTATACTAAAAAGCCTTGGTTCATTCATGTGATGATGTTACTTTGCCATGTACCACCTACCTAAACAGACCAAGTAGGAACAATGTTTAGCAATGGCAGTGGACTTGTTCAGAAGGTTAATGCACTCGGTTATACTGCATAAATTGATCAGGAATTGTTTGAGGGACGTTACTAGAAGTTCATGGTGTTGCCTCCAAATCTTCCAGTTCTCAACTTGATTTGAGCATCTGTGAGATGTGTTGGACAAACAGGTCCATTCCAAGGAAGCTTAACCTCACAACTTGACTCCTAGGATCTACGGATAATGTATGTTGTGGCAGATATTATGGCAATATTAGGCAGGTGGTTTTAATATTATGGCTGATTTGGGAAAATAGGAAAATAATATGTTCAGTATTTTTTTTTTTTACAGTATACTGTTTTATTTATGTTTGAATGTATTTTGTAAAACAAGATATGTTTTTTGATAAACACTTTCTCACTCACTCATCATCTATACCGCTTTATCCTGTATTCAGTGTCGCGGGGGGCCTGGAGCCTTAGGGCACAAGGGGCAGGGTACACCCTGGACAGGGTGCCAATCCATCGCAGGGCACACACACATACACTCACACACCACAGGCAATTTGGGAACGCCAATTAGCCTAATCTGCATATCTTTGAACTGTGGGAGGAAACCGGAGTACCCAGTGGAAACCCACCAAGCACGGGGAGAACATGCAAACTCAATGCACACAGAGACAGGACTTGAACCCTGAACCTGGAGGTGCAAGGCGACAGTGCTAACCACTACACCACCATGCCGCCCTTTTGATAAACATTTTGAATTTATTTCTTTTAAATTATATTACAACAATTAGTACCAAGTTTCACAAAAATAACATGAATATAGATACATAGAGACTTGACATACAATACATACAGATGTGTAAAGTACATACATACAAAATGTATAAACATACATGCATAAGTATGTACCTCAGTCTTTAATTTTGGAGCTAGCATTACATTAAACGTCTTCTACCTATTAATGTTTTTTTTTTTTTAACTGGCTTGCTATCACAATGTCATATACAAATATATTTTATCATGTATTTTTTTAATATTCATCTGTATTGTCAATTTATTTTGTGTTAAATGTCAATTTATTTTGTGTTAATGTCAATTTATTTTGTGGTACAATGTTGCTCTCTGATTTTTTTTTAAATTGAGAAGCTAGTTGGATGTGTTATCTAACATGATTGTGAATGTTTGCTACTGTATAAACAGGCTTCAGTAGGATTATTAGAAGTTTTGTGTGTGTATGTGGAAATAGTCATGTCATGGCTAGGCAAATTTGTTACTTTAGTGTTTCCTCCTTTCTAGACCTAAGAGTATGGTCTCTCTTCTACAACCGACCCCCAAATCTCCTAGTGTCTCAGAGGCCCAATCATTTGAGCTGTCTAAACATGACACCAATGTGGCTGAGAAGACACCTTCAAAAACAGCTTCAGAAAGTATTCAGTCATCTGTCATAGTCAAAGAGTCCACTTCCCCATTGATTGAGATCAACCAAACAAAAGAGTCAACAGACGTGCATTCAGAGGAGAACTTTAAACTACAATATGAGCCTACTATTCTGCACAGTATCCAAACAGGTCAAAGCGAGCAAGAAACAAACCGTGCCATAGAGTTGACATTTAGCCCAGAAAAGTCTAAAATTGAGCAGGGGTAAGTCTAGCATGACATAGCATAACGATTTAGATTTTCTATTTGCATGCACCTTAACTCAGCAGTTCTCTTAGGTGTGCAATCTTTAAGTTCTAATATGATTACCGCATGCTTGCTCATTTTACCTCAATCTTACTTTTACACTATTGTACCTGAATTCTGGTGTCCCTTTTTCTCAGAGCAAAAATCATTGCTGCTTTCCTTCCCTCTTGTTCAAGGACACCTAGTTTCCCTTGGTCACCCTGCACATCAACATATGACACAGATCAAAGTCAAAGTGGAGTTTTGCCAAACAGTGAATCAACTAGAATGAGAGAGGAGATTAATAATCTTCCCATTAACGTCCAGAAATCAAATCAAGACCATGAAGCTGTGAAAGATATTGTAGATATATCAGGATGTTCTGATATTGCACACAGTCCACAATTTGCACAAGTCCATAAGGCAAAAATAAAAGCCCATCATAGTGAGTCAAATATGATCAACCTTTTTCTGTCTGATGCAAAAGAATCGCATGTTTCTGGATTTCCATCTGGGGAGGATATTAAAATGGAGGAGGATGTACAGGAGCCTAAAAATAAAATTCTATTACAGGATGAGAGCAAAAAGAAAATAATTAATACAGTGGCCTGTGAAGATACAGAATATCAAGGCAGACACAGCTTTCAACATATGCATGAGTCTCAGTTAAGTGAAAATACTATTTTTGACACCCCTTTACCTCAGATGTCAAAGGATGATCATTACAAAATATACAGAGAGCCATGCATTGTCAGTATTCTTCCATCCTGCCCAAGAGCTGCATCTACACCTGGCTTGCCATCCTTGTACTTGCCAGAAAAAGTGAGCAAATGGCTATCATCTGAAGGGTCAATAAGATTAATGCCATGTAAGAAGGAACCAGCTAAGTATATTCACAATTTAGGAATACAGTATAATAATATCAAAGAACTCAATGAAATGATTTCACTGAAACCAACTTGTCCAAAATCTGTCAGTATTCCAGGATTTCCATCTATGCCTCCTGATACTGAGTACATACCAAGTAGTGTTAATTTTCTTTCAACCTATCCTACAGCCTCAAGAATTTCTGGCATACCTTCAAGACGTCTGGTCGTAGTCTCAGAACCTGAAAGCTGGCCCAAGAACAGTTTGATTTTATGGAAAAGAGAAAAGAAGAACCGTGAAGTGAAGATCCTACACTCATTTACAGAGAGCCCAAATATGTCTAAGGCAATGATTCCCATAAGACCATCTTGCCCAGCAGCATCTAAGGTTCCTGGATTTCCATCTACTCCAAGGTCTATACCACAAGGACATCCAAGTATCATAAACATGCTACCGTCTAGTGCAAAATTTTCCAGTATTACAGGTTTCCCTTCAGTGTTTCTCAGTATTAAGCAAGATCTCTCACTCTACTTATTTGACAACATGCCATTATTTGTAAGGCAAAATAAGAAGGATCAAAGAAGTTTTATTCATGACTTTGGAAAGCCATATGATGATATTAGACAGCTCAGAAATATGTTGTCACTGACCATAACATGTCCAGCAAGTGCAGCTCCTGGCTTTCCATCTGCACCAATCCATATTGAAAAAGTCCCGACTGTGGTCAGTCTACTTCCAACCTGTCCCACAACTTCACAGATCTTTGGCATACCTTCAAAGTTGCTAGTCACTGAGCCAGATGTTAAATATAAACATTTGGACAGTGTAGTACTGTGGCAAAGACAACTGATAAAAAATGATTGTGACATTCTTTTTATGTCTACATGTAATGTAGAAACAGCCAAATCAATGAGTCTTATAAGGTCAACATGTTCTACACAATCCAGGACTCCAGGATTCCCGTCTGCCCCAAAGCATAGATCTCAGAAAGACCTAAATATTGTAAAGATGATGCCATGTTGCCCGAACAATTCAAAGAATCTAGGCTTCCCATCCATAACAGTTATAAACACACATCAAGATACTCAACAATGGAGATTAAACAGTGAACATTTAATTCAAATGCCAAAAAAGAGAATGTCAGACATGCATATTATTTTAAGTCAAATTTTGGACACATTTAAAGAAAACATTGATTTTACTAAGACTATGGTGTCCTTGGTGCCATCATGCTCCAAAAAAGCACAATCTCCTGGCTTTCCATCCCTACCAAAACAGGCTCATGAGTGCTCTCCATACATGATAAAACTTTTAACTACTTGTCCTAAAGCTTCTTGTGTCCCTGGAATCCCATCTGTGCTCAACATTGTGTCTGTTTCCAATAAATGGCTAGTGGACACCACCAAGCCGTTATGGATCAAAAGAGTTAGGAATCAATCATACTGTTCCAACCTTTCATATCCACCTCAATATGAACATACAGATGTCAAAGACATGTTTTGTATACAAAAGATAGTTTTTTTGAAACCGTCTTGCCCAAGAAAAGCAACCATTCCCGGCTTCCCATTGGCACCACCAACAAGTTCAGAGAAGCATTTCATGTTAACTCGAATGTCACCCTGTGAAATAGTTGAAACATGTGACCCGTTGAGGATAGAGTCATCTCTTAGCTCAAGCTCTTCCATGACACATGATCCGATTACAGTTCTAACAGAGGAAAACAACCCGTCAAAAGAGTGTAATATTGTTAAGCAACATTTAACAAATAAACCAGCTTTAAAGGAAGTGACTCATGTTGGTGCAAATAAGTTCAGGCCTATTTTGCTGGAAAAGACCAAGGAGGACATAGGATTTTGGCCAAGAAGTGATGATAGAGAAAAGGGAATTTTGGAGAATGGGTAAGTTTGGAAAAATTTAATTTCTCACCCTTTAGTCAGTGTGCAGTGCATAGATTAATTTTCATAAACCCTGTGTTTAGCAAAATAGACTGCAGAATGTGGCACTCCCTACCTCCAGACGTGCCATTATTACTGACCGCTGGAGAGAGGTAAGCTACAATGGTAGCCTTCGTGCATTTACTGTGTAACAGTGCTATACGTCCAAAACATGGTATTGGTACTAAAAAGTGTCTCACCTACTGTAGGTGAAAAAGTTAATTTTCAGATAGACTCATATAACACCATTTATACACCAAAATACTTAATGCTTCTTACCTTTTGATATGTGCTTCATTGTTTATAAATATGCATACACATTTATATTTTTTTTAGACAAAAAAAAAAAACACATTTGTTAAATACAATGTCATGCCCATTTATTTAGTGTCCATAACTTTTTAAAATTTAAATCTTTTAGTGATCTTAAATGTCATTCAGACAAAACTTGGCCAATTTAGATTTCACATAAAAAGACATAAATCTAAAAAAAAGTGTATTATTCTAAAATTAAAAATTGCTAAGATATATCAACAATAATTTGACATGGTTACGGACAGATTTTTTGCTTTTTAAGCTTTTATCAAAAAACATCTGTCATGCAAAGCAGTGAGTTCATATGTTTTTAGAAGCTTACACCAATTATTTGAAGCTAGTATAACACTGGAAAATGTCTATTTTTGGGGCACATATAAAAATAATTTCTCCAAAACAGCTGAAGTTAGCAACTTGAAATTTTTAGGGAAGCAAGATTGGTCACTTCCATGTTGCGAAAACTTCAGAAGTAGCTTTTTTGGCACACGTGTTCTGTATTAAATGTATAACATAAAGAATTAAATCAGCACCAATACTGTGTTTTGGCTTATACTGACTGGTTTGTGATAACTGCTTCATTTAATTTTCTATTTCACTAATCCAAATACAAATAAAAGGTATATAACATTTTATTTTGACACAATACATAAAACTTCACCAAGTATGAGTAAAAATAAAAAAAAAAAACCCACAGAGAACATGGTTTAAAGTTTAGTGTAAAACACAATGATCATGTTCCAGATCTAGTGCGCCTTTGTCCTTAGGCTTGGATTGCACCTTCTGGCTCATTTCATCATCTTAAAATTATAGAAAAATATTTCCCCCAGCCCAACATACATTACAAGTCAAAAGTTTGAGCACAAGTTTGGACCTATTTTCTACATTCTAGAACAGTACCAGTTTTTTTTTTTTTTCAAAACTATGAAATAACACATATGACATTAAGCCATTAAGTAACAACAAAAACAACAACAACAGTCAGTTGTTATTTTAAGACATAAAGATAAGTTTTTCTGCAATAGCTCTTGCAAGAACAGTATTGTCAAGTGAATTTGAAAAACCCATCAAGTACCATGATAAAACTGGCTCTCATGAAGACCATCCCAGGAAAGCTAAAAACTTATCTTTACTGCAGAGGAGAAGTTCATTTAGAGTTACCAGCCTTAAAAATCACAAGTTAAGAGCACCTCATATTAGTGTCGTTATGAAGGCTTTACAGAGCATAAGTGGCAGACACATCTCAAAGGAGATTGTTGCATATTTGGGAAGCCTTCAGCATTATTTTACAATATAAAAAGAAATAAAAATTTAAAAGGGGTGTCCAAACTTTTGACTGGTAGTGTGCATTGTTGTACACTTCCAGTAGCTAGATAGATACAAGTTGCATCACTTTCTAACTGCAACTGAACAGCACTAGAGTTGTTTTTGTGCCTGAGGTTAATTGTTATGTTCTAACTTGCCTAATGAAAAAACATCAAAGAAAAAAAAAACAGGATACAATTCAAACTGACTTAACACTGTGTATCTGTTAATGTAATATAATGTATATAATGTATTCTCAGACACTAATATATTGAAAAGGAGTTGAATGAACCCTGTCTGTATTTTTGTAATGTTTTGTCTATATTTTGATTATGGGGTCTGCTCAGTTTATTATTTTTTTAACTGATTGTGCTATAGTACATACTGTAGGATATAATTAATTTATGACTTGTCTATGACTAACTTCAAGAAAAGGAAATATATCCTTGGAATGCAGACCCTTACAACAGTGTTTTACTTTCTTCAGAATTGACTGCACAAATACCAAAATAGAGTTTCAGCATACAGATGATGAAAAACACAGAGAACACTCTGCTGGTGATAAGTACTCATTTGAGGACCAGGCACAAACACCAGTACATCCACATCCAGAATCTGAATATAAAGATGAAAAAGAGATGGTGGAAAACATATTTAACCTGGAGCCTTCCATGTGTAACTCTCAGTCCAAATTACAGCAGGCCCAGTGCCTACCCAACATGGCGGATCTTTTTCCATCATGTTCAAAAATTTGTAGAGTTCCTGGATTCCCATCTACAGCTATGACTGATACCTATGAGACAGAGGGAACAGATTGGCCTAGAGATGTGAATACATTGTGGAGAAAGAAAATGGGACCAAAAACAATAGCACCCCTTCAGTATATGGCAATATCTGAATATGATGCAAAAATGTTTGCAAATATGGTATCTCTAACCTATTCATGTCCCAGTAAAACAAGTATAATTGGTTTTCCTTCTGCCTTTAGGGGGAAAATATTAGAAAAATCATCTCTAAGTACATCTTGCCCCAAAATATCCAGAGTAGCTGGTATACCTTCACGCTCTCTAATTCAAGAGGACATGTCTCATGTGGAGTGGCTAAATAAGAAAGAATGTTTGTGGGAGAAGGAGTCAAAGGAAGAACTGGCCTTCATCGTGAATAAACCAGTTCAATATACTGAGATTTCAAGTATGATGGTGGATATTGTTCCAACTTGCTCTGAGATAGCACTTGTTCCTGGTTTTCCAGCTGCACCAGGTTTCAAAGAAAGATGGAAGGGTGGAACCATAGAAGCATTTTCTTCAACTTGCTCAACAGTATCTATAGTATCTGCAAGACTTTTTCCGACATGTCCAATGATGTCAAGAATTCCTGGATGTCCATCTAAACAAGAATCTAACAATTTGCAATGGGTCAGTTATCAGACACTAATTTCAAGCAAACAATCTAAAGAAAAAGCAGTTAAGTCTATAGAAACTGGTAAAGAAGCAGGGGATATAAATAAAAATATGACTTTATTGCCAACCTGCCCTCTTGCAACACAAATTCCAGGTTTTCCATCTGCACGGCAATGTAAAGGGCAGAAGCCAAACATGCAAAAAAGTCGCCCCTCTTGCCCAATGCTCTCCTATATAGCTGGATGTCAGAGCATACAAATCTGCAGATCGTCAAATTGGCCCACCAATCAAATTATTCTGATGGGCAGGCAAACTAAGGATCTTGAAATCATTATAATCACATCAAAAGATAACAAAACAGAACTTAAAAACAATGTTGCTTTGTTACCAACTTGTCCTTACAAAACCTGCATTTCAGGTTTTCCATCTGTACCAGAACCAAAAATGCAAAATATTCTTCCCTCCTGCCCCAAAAGGTCTAACATTGTTGGATTTCCTTCTAAAGACCCTATTAAAGAAGGAACAATGCATTCAGACTGGTTAGGTGACATTCTAAATGCAGTTCAGTTATGCTGTCGTGCACCAAAACTTTTTATTAAGGACAAATCAGACGGGACTAGAGACTCAGTTAAAAGAATGTTTGCCTTAGCTCCGACATGTTCAACACTGGCAATAATACCAGGATTTCCATTTGCACCAAAACCCAAAATTTGTTTTAATATGGTAAATCTAACGCCATGTATTCCAAACTCTTCAAGAGTTGTTGGGCTCCAATCAAGACAGACGACACACACAGATGTATGGCTTTTTGAGAAAATTTATTCTTGGGAAAATATATTAAAAATAAGATCAGATATTCATGATCAATGCTTCTGTGACCCTCAGTGTGAACAGTTAGACCATTACAGTGTGAAGAAAATGATTGCTTTGGTGCCAGCGTGCCCAAGGCAAGCTCAAACCCCTGGTTTTCCATCTATGCCTTACATCAAAGTGGATAAAGTCTATTTACGAAAAGAGCCAGACATGAGAAGTATATTGAATTCTTGCTCAGGGTTTACTCTGGTTCCAGGCTTTCCTTCAGTAAATTCAGTTATCTCAGCATCATGTAAAGCACAGGAGAAGCCAATGTGGGTTAAATCTATAAAAGAGAAATCAGTTTCAATTTTAAGGACAACCAAAGATTATGAGGAAGATGTAAAAGTTGTACTGCTTGTACCAACATGCCCAGATAAGGCTAGAGTCCCTGGATTTCCATCTGTAAGAAGCTTTACATATGCAATGACTGCTCTCCTACCAACTTGTTCATATGCATCAAGTATACCTGGAATGTCATTAAGGAAAGACATAACTCAAGATCTTACTCAAATAGACAGAGTAATTCCTGCTCTACCATTTTTTGTGAAAAAGCCTTTGAAGAAAAAGAGACATTTGATTCCTAACGATCTTCCCACAGTTGAGGATACAACTGTTATGTCTACTTTGGTGTACTGTTGCCCAAGGAAAACAAGGATTCCTGGATTTCCATCAAGGCCTACTACATCTTCCAGGCAAACCGGCATGTCTATAACAAATGCCAATCAAACCGAGATCCAAATGTCTGAAACCTCCCTGCATGTTACCCCTCATAAGATAGACAAATGGGATCTAACAGTGGATGACAATCAGTGTGGTAAGACATACTTTTTAGAGTGTGTTTTACTTAATATATCTCATGACAGTAGCATGAACAATAATGTCCTGTCTTTTTAAAGAGAAATCAGCAGAAATAAAAAAGACCAAAGAAATTCATGAAGGGTGAGTTAATTGCTTGCCTGTGGCATGGGGTGGATTCTTCTTGTCGTTACAAACAATACACCTGTTTTTCTGTTAAATGTGTGCATGTTTTATGTGTGCCATTTGTGCTTACTTTTATGTTTAAATTTATTGGTCAATAACAGAATACTCTTTTTTTTTTAAAATGTATGTTATGTTTTGGGAAATAAAATACATGATTTGAGTAGAATAGTATTTGAAATTTGAACTGCATGAGCGTAGATTATTTGGCATGAACACCATATTGGATTTTATCCTGCAATCTTCGTAAGACATCCAATTATCAGCAGAAGTCCACCGCAAGACAAGCAATCCTGGGAAGAACATACTGTAGAGCAGCCCTTTCCAAGTAAAACCTGTGACAGTACAGACAACTCAGAGAATGATGTAACATCTGGATGGGAGGTACTAGAGGCTGAGGATCCTTTTACAGAAAAAGAAGGATCGTTAGGCCTTGTTGAATCCATAGTTGGTGTTTTTCATAAAGGGTAAGCAAGAAACTAATATGCAACATGGAAGATGCTTTGAAGCTGTATGATTTTTTAATTTTTAATATTTTTGTTTTTTGTAATTATTGTACATGTTTAATAGGTTTGTCCCTTTCATGAAGGTGTCTGTGAGATTTTTTTTTTCTTAATGGGACAAAAATGTTTATCTAAAATTGCTTACTTTATGACAAACTACTTTTGCAGATAAAATATTATCTTACCAAGGAGCAACATACAAATTGCAGGCTGTACAGTATGTAACATCCACATAGTAGAGAGCTCATTGTGCACAGGAACTGTGAATTTCCTAAAAAAAAAATTTAACAAAAAAGATTTTGAGCCCACAGTTGTACTGTAAAGGTTATAAGAAATTCTAGTATTAAAAGTTCACAATTGAGATTAAATGACTGATTTGAAAATGTTGTAAAACACATTGTTGTAAGCATGATTGAAAAAGATTTTAGAAGAATTTAGGTTATATTATTGCTATTTCTTTGTATTCCACTCAAGTTATGCATTGTGCTTAGATTTGAGACAGTGGCTGCGATGTTGCAGCCCTCTGGTTTTGGAGCAGAAGTGGATGGCCAGTTGACCTCTGATGACCCCTGTTGTTCGCTAGATCCTGAGAATAACATTAGCGTGAAACCCAACCAGCCTCGGTGTGAACCTGCTGAGGGGGCAATCCTACAAAATGTTTTACATGTTTCATCAACTGAACCGCAGGAATTTAAATTCCCTGTACGTTTTGAACCACACATGCGGCGCATGGCTGACAGTCGATCTGAGACATCATTGTGCTCTAAAGATGTCGAAAGCTGGTTTGCTGGGAGTGGAGAACATAGCCAGATGAAGAAGTGGCCTCCACTAACAGAGGCAGACCTACATGATATTACCAAAGAACACGAAGAGAATGTCCCGTATGATTTACTTCAGATTAATGAAAAAAAGAAAATTTTCGATTTTGATGAGAATACTGAAGAAGAGTTTTTAGATAAGCCATTCACAATAGTGAAGGGGTGAGTGTGTGTTGGAGTGTTTTCTGAATGACAGCATGACATAAGCCAGATTACATGCATTTTGCTATTCATACTTTTGTACAGCAAAGCATTTCCTGAAGTTGTGTGTGTTTGTTTCTTGAGGTCATGGTTGAATTAGTCAATCTATAACATGTGCATGTTTGAAAATTTAAAAAAGCTTGATGTTGTTAATTGCTGGCTGAGGGGTTGTTTTGGAAACTGCTTGCCAATAGATATGGGCTTTGTTTAATTTGTGAATAAGTTGCATGTTTCCAGGACATTGTTAATGGGAATGCTCTTAAAATAATGAGAATGATTAGATGTTAATTAGTAAAAAAAAAAAAAAGTCAAACAATGATTTGTGTTGTCATTTTCAAGGACACAGAATCATAGTGCTCAAGAGATCACGGCACTTATTCAGCCTACAAGCAGCAAGCCTCATAAAGAAGAGATAATGGCATACTCTCTAACATCCATGCAAAAAGTTAGCAATGAAGAGACCTCTAGTCAACGACCAGCATTGCAGGAGTCAAGTAGCCAAGGAGCAAAGCTCCAAGAATCTTCTTTGACAGCAGTTATGAAAGATGTAGAGCCAATGTTTCCTTGCCTCAGTGTATCAATTGCTTCACCTTGCGGTAGCAAGATAAACAGTAATCTGACTGAGGAATCCTCACATACTGAGGAATGTGTATCTGTTGTAAACCAGACTGAGTGTTTATCAGATTTATTTCAGAGCTTGCAGGATGCAATGTCGGAATCTAATATTGAGGATAAGAAGGTGGACAAATTTGCTGGTATGCCCACATCTTTGGAAACTGCCCTGACATCTACAAATGAAGATTCTTCTACTAAAACTATGGTGCAGAGTCCCACTGTTCTACCTGTCCCATTGCCTCGGGTAAAGAAACGCCTTAGTGCTTCTTTACCAGATGATTACCGAGTGGAAAGTGGTATGACTGCAATCAGCACCCCAGACATTAATGAGATTTCAAGTATAGCCAAAGTGCCTGGCATTTCTAAAGATAATGATGTTGCAAAAATTAAAACTGAAATGCAGAAAATGAATCAAGTATCTGATTTTGAAAGTGATATACAGTCAACTACTGATCCACACCCTGGCAAAGGGAAAAAAGCTGAAAGAGGGCTGGAGCAAATTGCATCTAAAGTCAAATTGAAGTCAGATGATCAAGTCAACCTCACAGAATCTCTTCTGCCAATCTCTTATCTAAGGAAGCGGTTCAGTGCTTCTTCTAATGATGACATTCCAACTGTGCCATCCTCTTCTCCAGTTGTCCCTGATCAAGGACAGAAACAGACATGTCTACTGGTACCAGCTCCTCGTTCAAAGAAGCGCCTCAGTGCAACTTTTCCAGATGAAAATTCTTCCGAAGCGAGTCAAGTTGTCTCCTTCATTGATGAAACTAAAAGCAACCCACCTCTCAGGTCTGGAAATGACAGCCATACCACTTGAACTAGAGAATAACAAGCCTGGTAGTTCCATATATTCAGCCTGTCCAGAGCTTTCTTTGAATAATCTTGATGGCAGCAGAAAGCCAGTGGAAAAGAGTGTCAGAGAGAAAGGTAGTGATTCTGCTAAAGCCTTAACTATAAGTGAGACTACAAGATGTGATGTTCCTCAAAGTACGGGTAAAAACCAAAGACAAGAAGAGACAGTGAGAAAAATCAGGATGTAGAAACAACTGTAATAGATACTAAGCAGGAAAAAAGGGAAGATAAGGTTATTTTGGCTTTTCTGTCTTTAGATGAAACTATTTCTACATTAGCTTTAAAGAGGTACAGTATGTTATGAAAGACAGAGTATTGCAGACATGTTTGTGGGTAAATTATATGAAAAAAAAATCTGTTGGTCTACTGTATTTTTCTGTGTTTTTACCCAAGCACTTGTAATCCTGAGCTTAAACAGTTACACTAAACACTAAAAGATACATTTATGTAACCTCAATGTACGAAATATCCAATTTTTCATTTTAGTTTCATAGGATTTGTTTATCACTTTTTTCTAGACAAGCCACAGAAGATTCTTCAAGCTTGCCAGTGCCAAGGCCTCGTGTAAAGAAACGTCTAAGTGCCTCATTTCCAGATGATACCTCTGTCTCCATTGATGAAATCTTTGTGGAGACAGATTCGAGTAAGAAGATCAATGAACAAGATCTAACCAAAAGGAAAACGAAGACTGATGCCACAGTCCATCCAGGAAGTTCTTCAGCAAACTCTGGTGCAAGCAGCGAAGCAGAGGTATACAAATAGTATTGTAGTAGTAATTCATTACTCGTTACAGTAAAGAAACATGTTTTCCCCCGTACAATGAAATTCTTCCCTTGCTGTCCATAATGAATGCCACAAAAAAAGAATTATAGGTATAGAACAGATGATACAATAAAAACTATTTTAAAAGCAGCATTGAAAAAAAAAATCTAAACTGTTTTAAAAGCAGCATATGAAAATGGAATTGTACTCCAAGTAGATTTTGGTCTGTTTTTCATATGCTTTTACACTGTGTTTTCTTTCATCTCAGACAACAAGCCTTGTCGGTTCCAGTCAGTCTCTTCTAGAATGGTGCCAAGGAGTAACACAAGGTCACAAAGGCGTGAAGATCACAAACTTCAGCACTTCCTGGCGAAATGGTCTTGCATTCTGTGCCATCCTACATAATTTTCATCCTGAAAAAGTGTACGTACTTTGACATTTGAGTAATTATGTGTGGAAAACGAATTAATGTGTGATTATTTACATTAATTTAGAAATGTTTAAATTATCTTTCTGTCTTTCTAGGAATTTTGAAATGTTGGATCCTTATGACATTAAGCAGAACAACAAAAAGGTTACGTTTTTATGTCATTAACTTTCTGTTCATTTGACCATTTTTGTCTTTTTTGTGTGGTGTTTCCAGGTGAAAATCAGTACTTTTACAGAATTGATCTTCACCTGAGCACAATGCCTTAAAGCATCTTCAATATTTTTAAATTTTAATCTAATCTAATCTAGAAATTCTAATCTTAGAAATCAGAATTTCAGAAAGATGTTAACCTGTCACATTAAATCAGGTATTAAGGCGCATTTTATGTGATTTAAGTTATACATATTTTCTGATTCCTGGTTCAATAAGCTCCATTTTGATAGCATGGCTTGGTTAAAATGAGGGAACTCTCAGCCTCATGTTGACATCAGGATTTCCATGCTAGCCCTAAAAATAACTTGTATGGTGAAAAAAATGCACAAGTAACCAATTTGGCTAGTGTTCACTGAGATTCTTTAGAACAATGTAAAAATGATTGAAACTGTCTCATTTGTTTTGAAAGATCAGGAAGTTTTATACATTTCACCTATTGCATTCTCTTGGCCATAGCGCAAAACTGATTATGCGACTTAATACCTGACTAAATATGACGGGTCACATTGTATAGTACATTTACATTTACATTTACATTTTGGCATTTAGTACTGCACTTTAATATGCCTTAAATTAGCAGAAGCATTTTATTCAAGCTTGGTGTGATCAAGAAAACATTTTGTTAATGCATATACTCATGCATTATTAACTTACTCATGGAATTTTTAATCTGCTGGAAGTAAGGTAAAACATATAGAACAGTTATTGTGACATGTGGTGTCAATAATTGATATATTTTATGTCTTTCATTCATTTAACATTTGAACAAAATAAATTGTAGCTTTTAAGCATTTTGGTCAATGTGTTAACCGCTAGCACTGTGACAGATGCTGGGAAGATGCTGAGTTTATCCAATGAGAAACCTAACTGAGTATTATCCATTTTTAAAATTTTTAGATGTTTCCCTTGCCATTTAAATGTTTAAGGAGTACATTTGATGCATATCATAGATTAAGATCTGACTATTGACAGCATTTATTTCTATTTAATCACTGGATATCTCACAGGCATTTGATGGCTTTGCTGAACTAGGCATCTCCAAGCTGATCGAGCCTTCTGACATGGTGCTGCAGGCCGTGCCTGACCGGCTCATTGTTATGACTTACCTCAGTCAAATACGAACACACTTTACTGGTCAGCAGCTCAGTGTGTTGCAAATTGAACAGAACAGCAGTGATTCAAGCTATGCTGTGGGTGAGAAAATCCAGAACACAGATCCTGATGCTGCTGCCCGCTATTATGCTGAGAGATTCCAGACCAGCCACCTTGCTCAGGAGACAGATGCGAATGCTGATGACAAAGGGACTAAAGAGAATTCAAATAGCAACGGTAGTTTAATACCGCCGCCTCGAACCAAACGGACTCAAGGTGCAAGTCAGGCAGGAGCATCAGGAGGGGCTCAGGCTCCGGTTGTTCCCTTAAGGACTCACAGTTCATCCACCAAAGGTTTTTCTCATGTCAGGGATGCAGATTTGGTAAAGAAGCGGCGATCACAGCTGAGAGGGGAGTCTTTTGAAGAGAATGAGATGTCAGAAAAATCAACCGCAGCAGAGGTAATTTAGATACAGTACAATTGAGTTAATTTTATTAAAGTACCTAAATTCATATTGTTGGACATCCAAATACGTGTTTACTCGTAATATTAGAAATCAGAATTTTAGAAAGATGAAGTGTGTCATAGCATCAGGTCAGTTCTCACTATATTATACTTGATATTATGGCCAAGTCATGTCACATCGTATACAGTATGCATATTTTATTAACACAGCTGAGTTAACGCTAAGTTTAATCCTTGAATCTGTTTAGTTTCTAAATCACATGACAAAGTAAATTTTTTCTTTTAATTATATGGAATAAAAAGATAAAAGGGAGTCTCATGATGGAATTACTTGTTTATATTAATTTATAGTACAGTACATTATATTAATCTTTAAAAAGGCTTTATACTGTATATAACCATATTTGGCTATCCTTTGGTAAATAAGTCAAACAGTTGAAACTTATGTTCATTTTATAAACACACATGGGCTGATTAAGGTGCTAAACCCTGTTTATGTAACTGAAAACCAGTGTTTGTTAACAACTGTAAAATTAATTCACAGAATGTCACTACCAGGCTTTGTTTCACTTACCAAATAGCTTGTTTATTGCTTTAACACAGATTGGACCAAGCCATGCTAAGAGTGGAGCAGCCAAGGCACCCCCAGGTGCATGTAAGCACATTCATTTAATTTAAATCACAGTTCATTATGTTCAAATTACAAGCAGTGCCTTGTATTATAATAATGAGCCAAACTAAAGCCACCATTTATCTTGAGGCTTTTTAGCTTAGACTTGTACACATAATATTTAC
>JAOTRS010000040.1:14316875-14331536 GCA_028565755.1 Dinotopterus cunningtoni
CTGTGTCTTAAAATAACAACTAACTGTTGTTTTTCTTGTTGTTACGTAATTACCTAATTCCATATGTGTTATTTTATATTTTTGAAATCCCCACTATTGTTGTAGAATGTAGAAAATAAATCACTAAACAAAAAAAAAGTAATTTGCAAGTGTTCTAAAACTTTTGAACGGTAGTGTACATCTACAAATTAGTGGTGATAGTAAACTGTAATATTTTCAATATTGTTCATATTTTTGATTAAAATTGTGGTGGACAGAGGTCAGTATGGACACTGACTAGCCTCAGGTGATGTTAGTTTACATCATCACTATGCTGTTAATTAAGGGGTTTGTTCAATAAAACTACAATATTTATCATTTGTGTTTCATGCTTATCATTTATATCTGGCTTCAATCTCTATAGGTCCTTATATGTGGCTCATTTGCTTCTCCTTTAAATGCAGTTCTGTTTCTCGAGTATGTCTCAGATTTCTCAAATGTCACCTTTAGAAGAAAAAAGACATAAGACTAGGAAAACAACAAAAAGTAACAACATTTTGCCTTTAGAAGCCATGCTAATGTTATCTTCTGTTATATTTTTTGGTCAGAGTTATACTGTATGATTTTTATACTTTTCAGACTTAGAGATTTACAGTTGAAGATAAGTAACCACTGACTCTGATTCTCTGACTTTTAGGTACTGGAATCCAGGTGAACCAAATAATCAAGGCAATAATGAAGACTGTGGTGAGATCTGGAACTATCCAGATAAGCGAGGCTGGAATGATGAAGTATGTTCCAATAAACGACAGTGGATCTGTGAGAAAAATGTTTTTTAGCAGCAAACTAAAAACCAACAGAAACATTAAAAAATGCTTACAAACTCATTAATTTGTTCTGTAATAATCAGTTGAACCCTTAAGAACTATTTATTTGTGAAGATCTACTGTATGTATCATGTGACCCTCTCAGATAATCACCACTTGTTCATTCGCTTAATGCAGCGACTAGCTTGAACGTTTTTATTATTATGATAATGAGGAGGATAAAGGAGGAGGAGGATGGTGAAGCTTAAATTTAAATTTAATATTTATAAATAAATAAATCTGTATTTGTTTCTTAGTAATGCATCTTTCTTTTCTTTTACCTACACACTTGTAATTGACAACAATTAAAGGCAGTGTTGGGTGTAACATACGTAAGTGAAGAGTACTTGGATAACTTTTTTGATGTAACGAGTAATCTAAAGCGTTAGGTCCGCCATTTAAGTACTCAGTTATTTAGTTATATTTTCAAAAATGTAATCAGTTATTAAAACAAGTTATGTAATCCGTGAGCCAGACAGCAGTTATTCCGTTATTGTGTGTGTGTGTGTGTGTGTGAAAGTCGTCCTACAAGCCCTGCCCCTGATAACCCGCCCCCCTTCTGTTATTTCTGCTGTTATACCCCTATCTCACCTATGCGGTTTGACTCGCTGTGAGAAGCGGTGGTAGGCACTGTGAGCCGCCACGAACGACCGCCTGACGTTCCGCAACATTCTGCAAGGTCTCTGAGGACCGACGCACGGGAAGATGGAAAAGTAATACCAGTGCCAAAACTTGTGGTGAATCATGGTGGACCGTACTTATGGCCACCGAGCGAAACCGCATAATTGAGATAGGGGTATTAGTAGTTAACAGAGTATGGGCTAAACTTTGCTGAGTGATGATGGTAGAATAATTATAAAGGAGTTTTCATTTTCTGCAATGTAAAACACGCTGTAATTTAACGGATTACTTTTTATGACAGTAATTTTGTGATGTAATTGGTTACTTTAAAAAGTAATGTCCCCCAACACTGAATAAAGAAGCGAATTACAGTATGTAGTATCAATACAGTTGAAATGGGTTTATTATACGGTCAGACAAAACATTGGCATTAATAATACACTGATCCAAGTGTATGTGTGTGTGTGTGTGTGTGTGTGTGTGTGTGTGTGTGTAAAACCTAACACCATATGTGAAGAAAGCATATGTTCATATTTAACAATAACACCTTAAATCAACATATTGCAGAGGACATTTTGAGCTCTTCTTCCAAGACAAGTCTGGAGTGGATATCTGACCCCCCCAAAGCGGTACGTTTCTCGTTTCAATCCTTGTACTGAATCTTACTGTCATTCATGAAACATTTTATTTATTTACATTACAATACATTTATTTTTAAATTGTTAATTTTATATGTTGCTAATCATTCATTTCAGTGGGAAGAAATTCGGCTGAAGCTGGGACTGGCTTCGGCCCATCCTGTCTACCAAGGCTGTAATTCAAAATATCAAAACCAACCAAAAACATTGTGGACTAAATGGATTGCGAAGAAAGACGCCAACAAGCTTCGGCTGGACCTGCTTTTTGCTCAAAATGACCAATCACCTGTCACTATTCTGTTACTTGAGTCTGATGAACCAGTGAAACGTCCTCTCAATGGAAGAAAGCAACAACAGGTTGTTGCTCCACAGACATTTACTCAGCCTAATAAACCTCAGGATTTGGAGACACACCTACATCATGCACAGGGTCTAGATTTGGGAAAAGTCACAAGAAATGGATTTCATTTAGGGTTCTCCTACAATGGATCATGCATGTTTATTTCCTCTGTGCGGGTCTTCTACCTGAAATGTCCAGAGCTTACAGTTAACCAGACTATTTTTGGAGAGGCATCAGCAGGGTCAAGCTGGATCAGTGGCCGCTGTGTAGATGGAGCTGAAGCAATATCGACTCCACAGATTGAGTGCGAGTCGAATGGACAGTGGGGTGTAATGAAAGGATTGTGCATCTGTGGAGCTGGTTATCAAACAGAAGGGAACATGTGTAAAGGTCAGAGGATGCTTTTCATTTTTATTTCTTGAATAGTTACACCCATGAAAGCATTACATGTGATAATGAGACATACTGCATACAGTACACCAAAATCAGATAAATCATTTTATTTCAGCTTTATTTATTTGTTTATTTATTTATTGCATCGCACTACTGAATCTGGTGTGCTAGTTTTCACAGTTGCTCAACAACATACAGTAACAGGTTCCTACTTGTTCAGGCCAGTTTAACTAGCACACATATGACTAGTATGACTAATAATTAGAACTGGTAAATGTTAGTACTGTAAGCCTTTAACAGTAAATCATATTTCTTCTGTCAAGACTGTTCCAAGAAGAATCCAATTGTGTCATCTTTAAATTCAGTCATATTCCATAGCATTATAATTGACAAATGATCTCACTAATCCTGGTTATAGTTTACAAGTTTACTTTACAATAACTAGCGCATTCAGAATGACAACCTGTCACCCACAATCTGTTAGTCAGAGAACTATCATTAAAAAAATATATTCTTGAAAATCAGATTCACAGGAACCTTGCACAACCCTTATTTGTTCCTCTATTTCATTCTTACATGACCTCATGTGCTCGCTCTCTTCAACGGAAATGTCCTAGCTGTTTGGTACACATGAGCAATGTAACCCCATTATGATGAATATGAAGTGTATATATATATATATAATTAATAGAAGAAAGAGGTAACATGTTGATCTACTAGATCAGTCCACACTGTGCAAAGCAACGCACCGCAATCAAATAAATTTGGTGTTGAAGACCCTGAAAACAAAAGCACTTTTAAGACAATTCCACAATAGACTCAGAACCTAGTAGAACCTAGAAGGCTTGGTGTTCACTGTTGAGATGAATTACAGGACTGAGAAAACTTGAACTGCAAGATTTGCATTAGTGTGTTGACAATTTGATAAAAAAAAAAACTCATTGCTCATTGAAAAACTATTATCTAGGGAGCATGCATGTACTTAGCTACTAACGTAGCTTGTTTATAAGAGACAGATATCATCATGATTCCTCGCAGGAAGGGGAAAGGAGAATGTTTTTCATTCTAGTAATGCTCCAAAACATGTTATCAACCAAAGTGTTTTTTCTTTTAATATTTGTGGTATGCGATGCTATAGAGCTACTATTGGTGAAGGTGTAATAACGTAACAGATACACATAGAAACCCAACCGGGGTGTCCATCTACTGTAGGTCAGAAATCTAGAAGTTTTCTGACGTTTGATGATTTCCCTTTAAAACACACCTACTGTACAAACCCTAGAACACAGTATTTAACAGTGAAGTGAAAATGATTAACACTGTCTTGTTATTGGTGTTCAGTATGAATGGCAATTAATAAAACACTTTTCATCTCATTTATTTTGTACACAGCTTGTGGTATGGGGAGCTACAAGCCTGCCAGTGATAGTGGAGAATGCCAGCTTTGCCCATTCAATAGCAGAACATCCTCAGAAGGGGCTTCACAGTGTGATTGTGACGAGGGATATGCCCGACTGGAGAATGACCCACCGCAACTAGGCTGTACAAGTGTGTAACATATCTTTAACTTCTTTATTTATGTCACAGCAGTAATACATATACATTCATTCTACTATATTCGTACATTTCTATTCACAGGAATGTACAGTATAGGCATATAAATTTGATGTAACTATTGTTGTGGAAAATTTAAATCATTTTTAAAATGGCTAACAAGTTTTAATGCATCCAAAAAGAAAAGCAAATACTCAGTATGTCACATAGGAATATACTGTATAGTGTCATCTCTACCCATGGTGAACTTTGGTTCTTCATGTACATGTGACTTAGAGACAAGATTCAGCCAATGATTCATAGTGGCTGTTTACTTTACTTCCTTCACAATGGTTTCAACCCTCCCAATTAAGGACGCCATGTTCATGCATCCTTAATTGTTTTGCAATTTCATTCATCTTTTCTTACACCTTAGAGATTGACCTATGGTCATCATTGATTATATGGTCAACATTGATAAACATTGATCTCCTACTATAGCACACAGATGAATTTAAATTGATTACAAAGGCTAGCATTAAGGAGAATCTCTTATGTATGTAAAGAGTACCTCTGCTGTGAGTATCACAAATTGAATATTTATTATAAAAAAAACTTAAAGGCTAAAATGAACCTGAGCACTGGGCCAAACAACGTTCACCCCGAAGTGCATTTCCAGGACACCAGTAGAAAATGGCTGTTTTTCTCTGACAACTAGACAATACATATATTGCAAATAAAGAATTGTATTTGCAGATGGAAATGACAGCTGGTGAGATGTAAGTTTAGTTCTCAAAGACATGAATTGACCTTCAACAATTACATACAGATTTTTATACAGATTATACAAATTACAACACAGGCCCTTTTCAGGTCATTTAAACCAGTTCTGTCTCTGCACTCCAGACGACCATTGGAGACCTCAGAAAAACTTGGTAAGGCCCCAGCGACCTAGGAGGTTTCTAGCTTTTCCATCCCACGCCTTTACGATTACCAAACAGTGTTTCTGATAATGCCAGAAAGTATTCTTGCCTTGAGAATGTCTTGTACAGACACAGATTTGGAAATTTAGGTCTTTTTCTGTTTTCTGACAATTAGCAGCCTGTGTCACAACATATTCTGGTCCTAATGGAATGAGGCTAGAAGGAGCAGCAGTCTAAGTGAGATGCTCCCATGTCAGCAACTAGTGAAACTACATTACATTTCAAATTAAAATTTAGATTTCTGCCGTTTCATTACCCTGTAATAATATCTAACAAAATATCTAGCTTAAGGCACAGAGTAAGGAAATATGGTCTGGATAGCCGTACTCACCCTGTCCAATCACTTAGCTTTTCCATTTTCAGCTTTATTTTCAGTTTGTAGATGCTTTCTGTCGACAATTTTTGGCAAAATGTTCTTGGCAGAATTTCCATCTCTCAGTTAGACTCTTATCTTTTCCTCATCCTTCCTCTATAGTTTCCTCTCTGGTGCCAGGGCCCCCCCGCTTTGAAGTAGCCATCTCTCCATTGCCGAAGGCACTTCCTCCAAATGAAATTTATTCTTTTTGGTCAAAATTGGCCAGCAGATGCTGATGAAACTGCTTACGTGTCTTTACAGCTCTGCCAGGCTTCTTTAATCAATCCAATCCATTCTTTCTTTATAGTAATCCACTCACCCTTGCAAAGGTTTTTTCACAAAATGGTGCTATGTCACTAAATTAGACCGACCCGATTGGTTCCTGAATCGTTGATCTTCAATGGCCCTTTTTTTAAAAATATCCTGTCACCCTGATTGTCCTCACCAAACCCACTGGCCTCACAAACATCCAAACCTGTGGGGTAAGCCTGGAGGGGCAGAGGACTTTTTCAGAAGTGCCAGACACTCCCTTGCACAGTTTTAGTGGTTCTATCAGCGAAGAAGATAAGAGATATCAGGATCTGTGTTACGGCACCAAAAAATTTTAATGACACACTTAGATAGAGAGCACTCAGGCTAACATAGGTTTTAATCACTTGTGTGCCGGTCTGTACTAAAATGAAAGACATATATGTAAGACACACTATGTCACATACTGTAGGTCGTCCCTACCAACGGTGAAGTTAGATCATGTTCACGTACCTTAGAGCCGAGAATTTAACCGATCATTCATTACTGGTGTTTATTTCGCTTGTAGCCATAAGGAAAGATAAAACATAATTCTGGCCTTGAAACATGCCGATCTTCTCATGGTTGAACGTGTCAATAAAAAAAGCAGTGGTTTCACCATTCACAGCAGACACAGACATACAGAACAGAACTTTAGGCTAAACTAAACTTACATACACATACAAAAATATAAATAATATATAAAGATAAATAATGCTTAAAATTTCTCTGAGATGTATAACACAATCTTTCCTTACTTATTATTTATTTTCAGAATCTCCATCTGCACCACTCAACTTAACCATCCATGAATTGAGTAACACTGCCCTGATTGTGAACTGGGAAACGCCTGCAGACCTGGGTGGAAGAAAGGAAGTGATGTACGATGTGGAGTGTAGACAAAAAGCAGGAGAACCTCATACTCCCTGGGTTCCATGCAACAGTACCATATTAATAAGTCCACAGTCCACGGGACTAACAGAGACAGTCGTCAACATTACTAGGCTACAACCACATGTGAGCTACCAGATATCTGTCAGAGCATACAATGGGATATCTCAGACACTGGGCACATCTGGATCTGCACAGTCCATTTCTATATGTAAGTGATGATCTGGGCAATAATGACTGATTCATTTATTAGTTTGGATGATGGCAAAATATGACCCTATATACATTTTAAGGGGAAAACATCTCAAAGATTAATATGGTTTTCTTGGTATATGGTGTGCCTGACAGTGAAGACTCAAGTAGTGGTTACTGTTCCTCCTGTTCCTACACCAAGACCTGCTGTTCAGACACAGCTTGAAATTCCAGTCATTGCCGGTGTGCTGTGTGGAATACTGCTCCTCCTGGCTCTGCCAGCAGCTGTCCTTTGCTTTACACGCAAAGGTTATAGTAAATTCAGGTAAAGAAACTAGTATTTGCTTTTTATTATTATTATTATTATTATTATTTTAACTAAACACATTCATTAAAATAATGTAAAATGGTGTAATTAAGTACATGATCATTGTATTTACTAATATTCTGATTTGTAATCATTATTAGGTTTAGAGAAGATCATGAAGTGGAGCTCGTTCCTTTACAGGACATTGGCACGGCGTACAGACGCACTGGAGAGCCACCAGCTACATCTTCTCAACAAATTACCAGTAAGAATTAATTAGACTTTATCTCAAAATGATTGCAGTGTCTACTGGTGGTGGAAGTGCTACCTTATGACTGGAGCACATTCTATTGTTCACATTTCATTTCCACAGTGTCAGTGAATGTGAATATGATTGTAGGGTATTTAATCATATACATGCGAGTTATACCGCACATCTGTCTCTGACACTGTTTCCTTTAGGTTCTGTTCAGGTTTTGGACAGCGTGAGTGAAAGACTGCTATCTGGTATTAAAGACGTGTTGGTAGACCGTAGCCGAGTCACACTGGGCAAAGAGCTTGGAAAAGGTAAACATACAGTATCTCCCACATATCTCCAGGGACAAAAAGACTGCATTTGATATGCATAGTTTATTAAGTCATTTTAGTACTTGCTTACATTGTGTATTTAATAAATCAAATCTTAGTAGGATTGGCATTTCATCTCTTTTAGGAGAATTTGGGGCAGTCTATGAGGGCATCTTCTTAATAGAAGATGATCAGAACATTCAAGTAGCAGTGAAGACCATGAGAGGCAAGTATACGATTAGAACAGCTTCTAATACAGTTACAACATTTACACCAATCATTTTTAATTAGCTAGTGTTAGCTAGTAAGCAATTTTTACCTTATTAATGCACCTTAACTGTAACCTTTTTTCCCACTCATTGCAATTCTTGTTTGCTGCTTCCTTGTTGTGTATTATGTGAACTGGCTGCTGTAACAATACAATTTCCCTTTGGGATTAATAAAGTACTCTATCTATCCATCTATCCATCCATCTATCTAAAATATAAAAACAATTAAAATCCATTAAGCTACCCTTGACATTTTAACGTTGAGTTCTTGACATGACTGTGTTCCTGCAATCCAGGTCTGTTCATGTACATGCGCATCATATACCATGTGGCCACAGGTTTGTGGATACCTGAACATCACTGTTTATTCTTAATGTAGATCTTGTTTTTGCACTTTTACTCACATTATAACTTTGTATTGGTCAGGTCTGCACTGTGCTTAAATGTGCCCGCTGTCTTGCACATTGCCTGGCGCTGTTAGACGCATGCCTTCACTTGTGCACTTTAAGTAGTTGTGGGTCCTCCCCAAAGTGTACACAACTGTATAGAACACCTTGTATGCTGTTGCATTAAAATTTTACTTCATCGGAATTAAGAGACCCAAACCTGTTCCAGCATGCCACTGCCTCTGTGCACAAAGCAAAGTCCATTAAGACATAGTTTGTCAAGGCTGGAGTGGAAGAATTTAAGTTGCCTGTCTAGATCCCTGACCTCAACCCTGATGAACTGAAATGCTGAATTCACTCAACATCAATCCCTGACCTCACTAATGTTCTTGTGGCTGAATGAGGAAATCCCCAAAGAAACGCTCTAAACTTTCCAAGCATTCCTAGAAGAATAAAGGCTGTTACAATGAAATCAGATGTTTGGTTAAATCAAACATTTCAATGTTATTTAAGAATATGTTCTTTCTCATTCTTATTATAGTTGGAATTTACAGCCAGGATGATCTCCAGTCATTTCTTAAGGAGGCTGAAATGATGCAGCACTTTGACCATGATAACATAGTAAAACTTCTAGGTAAAGTAAAGTCTCTAAATCTTTCAGATAAGTAAAGTTTTGTCATCATCAAGATGAAGCTCTTAATATGGATTATACTGTATGTTTATACTCGGTGTTGTGTATTTATATGTGTATATAAGTCTTTTGCTGGAACTGTGTGAGTACAAAAAAACACTATTGTTGTTGTTCACTTATCTTTAAAATTGAAATTAGACAAGTTTCTTACACATTCTGACTTATTCAGTTAATGTGCTATTGGGATAATACTGTAGGACCCAACCCAAACATAGCCCTTGGGATAACATTTAAGGGTGTTTTCTACTTTACGACTTAACGCAACTTATGAATGCATTTTGGTGCTGTGTGCTGACACTCAAAGGAAAGATAATGTTTAGCCAGTTTTATGTTGGATGGGGCACATACAGTACAGTATTTTGCCATGATAATGCTGTTGCAGAGAAAAAAAACTGAAATAATTTGTTGGTCACACCCTGAGTACCTTTGTGACCAAGACAGTTTACTGCAAAGTTTTAAGTTTTATTAAGTTAAAAGGTATGTGGGCATAGCTAGGATACAGAATGCCAGAATACAAAAGCCACTTATGCACTAATACTATTACTGGGTAGGGCTTTCCTTTGCTCTCAATGGTGCAAGTGTGTCTTTAAGTTGCTGTGCTCTTTCTGACCCATCTGGTCAGCGACCTCACCCAGCTGCATTTACTTTTTTGTCTTCTCTCTTTATCCTCGCTAATCATGAATATCATAATTAATACAATGCTTATATTTTTCCCTAGTATACACTATGCACACATTTTACTGCTGCAAACCCCACTTACTGGCAGATAAAGCTTCTAATTAGTATTTCCCTGAAAAATAATATGAGAAAGTTTCTCCTGTTGAGTGTCTGCCTGCAGTATCACAGCAACTCCATTTGGCAGGGCACATCACAAAAAAATTAAAAGTCCTTGTGTGATGTGAACTGACTGACAGCAGCCAGATAACTTTATTAATAGGTAGGACATCATGAAAATAAATAGAAAAATAAAATTTTAAAGTGCCTTGTGCATTTTGGACAAAAAGGGCAGGTGCATAAGCACCATTAGCCCCGTCCCCTGGACGCCTACTGCTTAACCATGGCTCTTTACAGAAAGTTGAAAATAAAAGTGACTAAAGCTAGAGGGGAAAACAGATTACAGTGGGTACAAGTGAGTGATGAAAGCTGAAGTTGATTTGTACAATCATGTGCCATGTCTGTCCACCAGGTGTCACACTGGAGACAGTGCAGGACTCTTCCATCCCTGTTCCGCTTGTCATCCTGCCATACTTAAAGCATGGAGATCTGAGACGGTTTCTTATAGCCACTCGCTATGGTGACATTCCAATGGTGAATATCAAAGACACGTGCATAAACAAGTAGAAATTTCCAGATGTTTATTTAGAGCCCATTACTTGCAGTCTGATGAAGTACATCTTCTCTAAATGTATATTTACAGAAGGGTTTTGTCTGCAACTTTGTGAGATTGTTATTGTTATTATTACTGATAATACAATATGTTCATAGTGAGTGTATTTTCTATTGTCTGTAACGTGTTTTGTCCTGTTAATCATATTTTTCTGATGTTTTTTTCTGAACAAAAAAAAGCATTTTTGTTCACTTAGATTTGGAATTGAAAGTTGACACCTGAGTGTTTTCAACTTGTTTTTTTGCACCCAACCCACTCATAGCTTAACTTTTAATGGTGTTCGTTACCATAGCGACAATCAGCTTTAGACTTAAACTTTTACACGACTTACCATGCATTGTTCTTTCATCTTGTGACACTCAAAGAAAAGATTTATCCAGTCTTAAGGCAAATGCACACACACACACTTTACATTCCTTATGGTATCTGTAACTGATTACTTTATTCCAGTTTGTGCCACATCAGAGTCTGCTACGCTTTATGATTGACATTGCTTCCGGGATGGACTATCTCAGCTCTAAGGGCTTTTTGCATAGAGATTTGGCAGCACGTAACTGCATGTAAGTCCATGGTGACATTTCCGAACATTTTTTATTACAATAAACCAGTGCATTTGAATATTTCTCTCCCACTCATCGCCCACGCATCCAGGTTGGGAGATGATCTGCGTGTACGTGTGGCTGACTTCGGCCTATCCAAACAGATCTTCAGCAGTAACTATTACAGACAAAGGGTTGCTATCCGCATGCCAATCAAGTGGATGGCTATTGAGAGCCTTTCTGAATCCATCTACACCAGCAAGAGTGATGTGGTCAGTCCTGTAAATTACTGTCAAGATACTTATTTATTTATTTTTTATTTTTTTGGAAGCAGTTTGTCGAATCTTTCACTGTCTTCACCTGTATTCAGTGGTCCTTTGGAGTGACCATGTGGGAGATTGTGACCAGAGGAAAGACTCCATATCCTGGTATCCCCAACCATGAGCTTTTGGGAATGCTGGAGAGCGGACATCGCCTCAACCAGGGGGACTGTGATAGTAAACTGTGAGTGCTTTCCATTTGTTTTCACACAAATCTAAACAGAGCAAAGATTTTGGTGCACAATTTGAGGACAACCATTTTTATTTACAAGTACTTTACAAACTTAAATAATTCTTTAGAGTGTGTAAAGCTGCTGTGCGACAATGTCAATTGTTAAACATATAAAATTGAATTATACAAATAAAATTGAATTGAATTTACAGTACAGATGTAATGACAAGTTGAAAATAAAACTGTATTTCCTGTCATTTATCATTCCCTACCTCAAAAAACTATTTTTCAGTTACTGACAGCTCTAATGTCTCCAAAAACTTCAGGCAGCTGTCTTCATAAACAATCCCTGTGTCCTAAGAAACTAAGTATCCAATAGTAATGTTCTTTTATATTTAATTTTAAAGGGCCATTTTCAGAGGTGGGTTAAGCATGTACAGTACCGTGCAAATTTTTTAGGCAAGTGTGAAGGAATGCTGTAAACTAAGAATGCTTTCAAAAATATATATATTTTAAATGTTTATTATTATTATTATTATTATTATTATTATTATTATTATATTTCTACCAACTTACAAAATGCAAAGTGAGCGAACAGAAGAAAAATCTCAATCAAATCAATATTTGGTGTGAGTACCGAGCTGCACAATTGTGCAAAAGTCAAAGTCAGGAATTTTATAGGATCAGAGTCAGGTGTATGATTAACCAGTTACACCAAGCAGGTGCTAATGATCAATAATCAGCTGTGTATGAAGCTTAAGGAACAGCCAAATTCTGCTACTACAGTGAGGTTGTGGATAATGAGGACTGTAGACGCCGTGGTCAGCCGAAGGAACCTAATGCAGCAGATGAAAGACACATCATACTTACTTCCCCTTCGACATTGGAAGATGTCCAGCATTGCCATCAGCAAAGAACTGGCGGGAAACCAGTGTAACCCAAGTGCACCCGTCTAGTGTCTGGAAAAGTCTGGCAACTCAACTATGCACGAAAACATAGAAACCGTTGTGCAAAAAAATGCCAGGTTTTACTGGCAAAGGGTGGTCATCAAATACTGATGTCTTTTGGATTTTTCTTTTGTTCATTTACTTTCCATTTTGTTGATTTAATAAAAATAAACTATTAACACTTCCATTTTTTGAAAGCATTCTTACTTTAGAACATTTTTTCACACCTGCCTAAAACTTTTCCATAATACTGTATATTAAAGAGTTAAAAACGGAATTGTGCACATCAATATCTTGGTGGGTTTCCTCCAGGTAGTCCATCTTCCTCCCACAGTCCAGGCACATGCAGAGTAAGCTCATGGGCATTTCCAAATTGCCCATATTGTGTGAGTGAGTGTGTTAGTGTGTGCTTGCTTGTGCCCTGTGATGGGCTGGCACCCAGTCCAGGGTGTACCCTGCCTCAAGCCCAGAGGCCCCTGGGATAGGCTTCAGGCCTCCTATGACCCTGTACAGAATAAGTAGTAAAGAGGTGAATATATAGTATAATGAGTGAGTGAGTATTTCGACCCCAGATGCAATTGTAAACTTGGGCATATGATCATGACTCTTATACAGTATGTGGGTTTTCCCCAAGCGGTTGCCACAAATTTACTAGAAAATGACTGCATGTGATAGCATTACATTTTCCTTTACTGCAAGAAAGGAGTTCCCAAAACAAGTTCCAACCCTGTTCCATCAAAACCTCACGCACAAATTGCGGTTTAAAAAGCCATGGTTGTCGAGGTTGGTTTGGAAGCACTCAAGTGTCCTCCACAGAGACTTGACCTCAACTAGGGGATGAACTGGGACACTGACTATGCTCTGGGTCTTCTGGCTCCAACATCAGTTCCTGGTGGCACTGATGCTCTTGTGGCTGAATGGGCACCAAAGCTAAGCAACACTAGAGCAGGAAGTAGCTTTTAGAATGGGATCTGCAGCGAGCACGTACATTTGGCCATATAATGGTTAAACAGTTGGATGGCAAGTGCTGTTCTTTAAAAGTGGTTGTCTTTAATTCCATTACATATTAGGAAGATAAAGATCTGGGTAATATTCATTAAAAGTTACAATCGAAAGGTGTACCTCGTAAACAATATGAACACATAAATGAAATAACAATAATAGTTTTTTTCTTCCTGAATTGTGAATATGGCATGAGGCACTAAGATCCTTATATGGTGACATAAACAGAGCCTGTTTACTTCATCAAAAAAAAAAAAAACTGTTGAGAATCAGCTTTAAAATTGCTCTAGTAGTGTCTAAACCTCCATGTGTTTTCCTCTTTTTCCTTCCTCTATCACCCTTCCAGCTATGAGGTGATGCTAAGCTGCTGGCACAAAGAGCCCTCTCAGCGGCCTTGTTTTGCGGAGCTGGCGCAGAGTCTCAAAGCTCTACTGTGTGAGCTTCCGCCCTTGGAGCCCAGTAAAGAGAGCTACTACATCAACCAGGGCCTGGAGGCAGCCAACGCCAGCCAGAGCAATGCTGCAGAGCCTGACACCGAGGGAGCTGTAGGAAACATTTACTTACCCTCGCCACTGGCCAAAACAACCTGTGCTAAAGAGAAAGAAGAGGAGAAGGAAGACTTGGGAGAAGGATATCTGCTCTGTAATGGTGTTGATTTGACAGTTCACGATAAACTGTCGAAATAAATTAGGTACAAAATGTTGTTTCTTTTTGCAGTGTTATGTTTGTACAGTAATGTATACTTTGTTTGTTTATGATGTGTACACAGTGCAAATTCAGAGATATATATATTTTTACATTTTTGTAGCTTTTTAATAAAAATATAAAAAAAGCAGGACAAGTTGAATTTTTTTTTAGGTATAATCTGAGTCTACTTTTTAAAATCGATTATGTAATCAACATTATCCTAAATAACTAATAGCAAGCTTTCTATTTAGTGCCTATAGTATTTATAAATTAGATGGTAGAGTTTTTACCATGGGTCTAAATATGAC
>JAOTRS010000040.1:14445101-14455494 GCA_028565755.1 Dinotopterus cunningtoni
AAATTTGAAATGTCTGGAATTTGAGACTTAACAAGTAGAGAAAATTTTTTTTTAACTTGCTAGGCAGCATAAAGATTGGACTCTGGAGGAATAGAAAAATGTCATCTGATTTAAAGAGTTCAGAATAACCCTGTTCCAGAGCAATAGGTGCATCAGGGTACGAAAGTAAACGTATGAAGCGATGCACCCATCAAGCACAGTGCCCACTTTACAAGCTTTTGGAGACAGTGCTATAATCTGGGGTTGCTTCAGTTGGTCAGGTCTAGGCTCAGCAAAGTTATGTGGCAATAAAATGAAGTCAGCCTGCCATCTAAATGTCGTAAATGACCAGGCCATCACATCAATGGATTTTACCTTCCCTGAGGGCATAGGCATATTCCAGGACTCCATACGGTGAAAGTGTGGTGAGGCAGCAACATCTACAAGTCTACATAATTATTGCAAAGGTAGTAGACTGATTTTTTTTTCTGGTCCAGGCAGTGTATTTTGTATTGTAGTGTATTGTTAATTTGCTATCAGCTGGTAAGGGAATATGTTTTATGTGTAAATGTGTTATGACCTTTAACATTCTTGCATCCTTTCTTTTTGACCTAGGATCTATGCACACAAAGGTTGTAACATAATGCATCTGTCTTTATTTGTATCAGTTACTAGGTATAAGAGAAAACTTGCATTATCGCTGTATTAGTGTACTCGTTACAGTACATTGAGCATATTCGGTACACTCTGAGGATATTCTCTTCCTGGCTTGATTGATTAGCCCTTTCCTGGCACTGATTATTACACTCTCTATTTTTAGGGCTCATTAGAATTCCTATTGCTAGCCTTACTGGGAAAAAAGTAAATAAAATAAAATATAAATACATAAAATATATTATGATAGATTAAAGGATTATCTGTTAGAGGTTGAAATATTATCAATCTATTTCTGGAAATTTTATTAATGTCAAGGTTCAGATTTTAAACATTTTTTGGCACATTGTTTGCTTTTTCTAGAAATAAAAAAGCTTATCTACATAGTTTGTGTTCATTGAAAGCTTAAACAATAAATACTATATAAACGTATATTTTTTCTTTGCTTATGCTATGTTCAGTGGATAAGAAGTCATCCCAGTATTTGTTGAATTACAAGTTCAAGGATTAATCCTGAGCTGGAGTCTCTCTCTCTCACTCTCTCTCTCTCTCTCTCACACACACACACACACACACACACACACACACACACACACTCTCTCTCTCTTACTCTCTATGTGTCTGCATATTTAACCCTATCAGGATATGAAGCAATTCGATCTGTGAGGAATGAATGAATGAAATAATGAATGAATGAACAAATGATGATTCAATTCCTAGACATGCTACAAATAATTACATTATTACAGTGTTATTCTTTATATCTGCTTCTGTTTTTGATTTCACCAGGATTCCACATTGCCTTTGTCTTTTTATGTGGAATTACAGCCTTCAAGGGTCTGAACATAGATCCTGCTTCCTATAGGCTTCTTCTTAATTACAGATTCCAATAGAGTTTTGACGCTCACTCTAATGCTTTCCAAAACCCGTGAGTATTCAGAAAAGTCTGGTAAATAATGAGATTGTACTCCACCTTGTGGTAATATCACAACGTCTTGACTCTATGAATAAAGATAATCCACCACAACTGATGCTGCTAAATAGGTCATTGATTAAATGAAACATTTATGTAAAAGAATATCATGTTTTATTTAACAACATACAGTATGTAACAGGAATTAGAAATTATCAAATAAAAAAAAATCTTTAAATCTATGAGGGCAAAGTTAAAAGCCTTGTAGAATTATATCAGCTACCTAATGGCATTCAGAAGCGATTGTTTTTCATTCTTACCAGCAATATAGCCTTACAGGAGCTTTCTCATAGTGATATTTTAGTGTTTTCTCTGTAGAAGGCGGTGCGGTGGCTTGTACATTCTCATTTTTTTCTTTCTATTTCAGATTTTTATAGTCTTAGGAGGTTATAATAAAGCTTCTGTGTTCTATAAATGTGGCCAAAACAATATTCTACAATTTCTATAACCAATTTGATACTGAGTATTATTACCTTAACCACTGGAGAGGGTTTTAAAATTGTACCAATTCCCACTTGATGTTTATTAGAATTTTAAATCCTGAAAATAAATGTCCTTGTTTGATCCTTCTGTTTTTGCAGAACAATGCACAAGCTCATATTGCATACTGCACAATTGTACATTACAGAAACTCGGCTGGGAGTTATTGGCGCATCCGTCATACAGTCCTGACCTCTTTCTCTCCAAGTGATTTTCTCTTGTTTGGGTTATAAAAGGAGTTCCTGGGAGGCCCTTGTTTCAGATGTAATTCATGGCTCTGCAGTGAGAAAACTTTTTACCTGGATGATATTCATGCACTAGTGAAAAGCTGGGATAAGTTTATTAGTGTAGCAGGGGATTGGATAGAGAAATTAAAAGTAGTTTTTAACACTCATTGTCTATAACGCTGTATTCAGGGTCGCAGGGAGCCTGGAGCCTATCCCAGGAGACTTAGGGCACGAGACGGGGTACACCCTAGACAGGGTGCCAATCCATCACAGGGCACACATACAAACTCAGACACTCATTCACACAGTATGGGCAATTTAAGGAACACGAAGTAGCCAAATCTGCATGTCTTTGGAGGACACCAGAGTACCGGGAGAAAACCCACCAAGCACATTGAGAACATGCAAACTCCAAGCACACAGAAACGGGAATCGAATCTGGACCCTGCAGGTGCAAGGCGACAGTGCTAACCACTACACCACCGTGTTGCCACACTGTTATTCTGCACAATGGAAAGGCCCAGTTTGACTTGAACGTCTCTAGTAGTTAAACTTGGCTAAAAGAACAGGAAAAAATCCCAGTAAAAATTTAGTACAGAAATCAATTCATTCAGTTGAGAGAAAATCTCTCTTAATCAACTCAAGCGCACAAACGTAAAGACCACCTGGCTCTCATTATACAGTTTCTTAAGGACTCTCATTAGTATTCAACACTACAACACGTAGGTGGATAAAAATCACTTGTTAAAGGCCAGAGCTGAAATAAAAACACCTGTCCAAACATCAGGCAATTCAGTCAAATGCAAACAAAGACAAATAGGTATTCTTGAGATTGAAATCATCTTTTTAAATAAGAATCACAAAATGCTGCTTTAAAAAGAGAACTGCTATGACTCAGTGCTGATCAGTCTACAAGTCAATATTAACTAAAGCACGCTGAATGAAATAAAATGAACTGCTCATTCATTAAGAAAAAAAAGGAAAAGAAATCCACAACGATACTGGTTGCGTGTGTGAAAATAATGACTCAATATGCTCCTACAAACAACAAAGACACTCATCTTATCCTTCTGGAAAAACTATTTATTGGTTCATTAACCTCAAACAAGTATAATAGACTCTGTATGGATTTGTGCGTTCTGCAAATGAAGTCATCTTAGTGTACAATTAAACAAAAACAATCCATAATGATGCAAAGAGAGCAGTATTTCCATGATCACTGCTCTATACAGTTTCATTGCTCAGTGTTTACCAGGGGTACATAAAACCTGCTAGTGTTCCTGGTGACATATAATTTAACACAAGAGGAAAAGAGACAATGTCAACGTCAGCTGAATCTTTTGTCTAAGCTGCTTTTGATATGCAAATGCTGCTGTTTCGTCCAGCACAAAGAACAACTGTTTCAGTACCTGACAGCATTAGTGTAGTCTTGATATTTTAATCCCTGAAACAGCGAAGATATAAACTAGATTTCTTTTTTTTATTTCATGCCTGTCAATAGGGTGCAGTGTGATGGGGATGACTGCTGTGTATTGATTTTCTTTTAACAACTTTGTCCACTGTGATAAAGCTCAAATAATTGGTGCCTGGACAGAAAATAATCAAACCTAATATACTAATGATACAAGAAATTCGTGTGTGTGTGTGTGTGTGTGTGTATGAAGCCACACACAATGTGCACTTCTTAGTTAAGTAATAATTGATCTCTTAATCAATAGCCCGTGTCTTTTTATTCTTTAGGTCTGTTTTAGCAGCATACATACAGTATAGTACATAATACAGATACATATACAGTACATAAATCCATTGTGCATTAAGTCCTTTGCAATAATCATGGAAAATAGTGAATGAAATTTTCAATTTTAATAGTCAGAAAAAAGACCCACCTTGTTGGATCCAGATAAGAGTGTTTGTATGAGGGAAGAAAAGGAAATATGCAGGGCGCCTGTGCCGCGATTTCTCTCTCAGGATGCCGGAGACTGGAGACAGCTGAGCTATCCTCTCTTCTCTGCTGCTTCTGCGCATCTAAACAGACGCTCATCTTCTGCTGCATCCCTCTCACTCTAACATTCTTACACACACACACACACACACACACATACACACATACACTGCCCCCATCCTCGCAATCTAATTTCTTTCCCTGTTCAAAGGAATCAGATTTCCCTTTATTGAGTTCCATTGCCCGCTCTTTCTCCCTTTTGCACATTTTTTTTTCTTTACTATCGCCATGAGAACCTTTCACTGACATGATAATGAATGTGGATAATTGACAACCCTTCAAACTTCAAATTTGCAGTTTTCTTGTGTGTGTGTGTGTGTGTGCGCGGGGGAAAACATGAACGAATGTTTGCACCACAACAAACCCACCGCACAGTTAACTGGAATTTAAGATGAAGCATCCAGATTCGAGCAAAAAAAAAACGACAAACTGTACTGGACACTGGCGCTCTACAATAGATTTGAACTGCTCTGGACAAGGGGAATGGGCCAAAACTGAACTAAAATTCTGGACATATACTATATGGCCAAAACTTTAAGGACACCTGACAATCACATGCATATGTGGTTCTTCTTCAAACTGTGGCCACAAAGTTAGAAGCACACCATATTACACAAACTTCTTTGTAAGCTGTAGCATTATAACTTCACTTCACTGGAACCAAGGAGCTTAAACTTGTTCCAGCATGACAAAGTCCCTATGCACACAGCAAGACACGGCAAGTAGGCGTGAAATAACTGTGTTGTGAAATAAGTGTCCTGCACAGAGCCCTGACCACATACCCACTAAACACCTTTAGAATAAACTAAAATACTGACTGCATCCAGGATCTCTGTGATCAACATCAGTGCCTGATCATGTCAATGCTCTTGTCACTAAATGAACATGGCGACGCCCAAAATCTAGTGAAAAGCCTTTCCAGAAGAGTGGAACAGCAAAGGAGGAATACATGTGAACCTCCCCATCTGACAAGCTCCATTCCACTTTCCTTCTCCCACTTCTTAATTCCTTCTCAGTAACATTTAACAGCTGCCCTCCCACACAAGGGAGGTCATTCTATGGACCTGATTTTCTGCCACTCCTGTCCAGCTACAGATATCACTAATATCCCACTTCATACCCCTGATCATTACCTGGCATCCTTCACCTTCACCCTTTCTATCCTGCCTAAAACCAACCACCAAATGGCTCTTCTACTAACAGAGAATTAAAAACTGATGCAGATCTTGTCTCTAACTGTGTTCTTCTGTCTACATTCTCATGTGAAATGACTCCTGCTAAAACTGCCCTCTACTGGGAAAAGTGGTCGTTTTTGCACATGATCCTTGCAAGCTCTGCAACATCTTTTCTTTGTTGGTCAACCGAATGGTTCTTCTTGCTCTGTCCTCTGTAGATGAGGTTTTGCCATCTTTAGCAATACTCTAAGGTTGCACACTCCAATTGGATCCAGTCTCTTCCACAATGCTTGAAACCATTTCACAAGACTTCTTTCCCTTCATCACAACAATCATCAACCTTTTCATATCATCTGGTCATGTTCCTGACCATTTAAGAAGGCAATAGTTACTCCCATACACAAGAAACCCTGCCTGGATCCAACAGTCATCCCTAACTATCGGTTAGGGTTATAACTTGTCTCTTTTGTCTTTTAAATTCTTGAATGCGGTATATACAATCAAATGTATCCTTATCTCTTGCAGAACAACTTCAATGACGCTAACCAATCTGGATTCAAAGTGGCACATTCCACAGAAACTGCCATTCTGTCTGTCACTAAGAAACTCCATGCTGCTAGATCAGCTAAACTGTCTTCTGTCATCTTCCCCCTGGGTCTCTCAGCAGTTTTTGACATGGTAAACCACAAGATTCTCTTGCCAGAATCTGTGGCACATCATGGCAGTGCCTTACTTCCTCCATGCAGACTCTCCACTGGTGTCCCATATGTGTCAGTACTTGGTCCTCATCTGTTCTTACTCTATAACGATCTCTTGGTGACGTCATATCCTCACACAGCTTTTCCTACCATTCTTATGCAGATGACACTCAGCTCATTCTTTCCTTTTAAGTTTCAGACACTGATGCTTCCACTCAGACCTCAGCATGTTTGTCTGAAATCTCGTCCTAGACAGCAGCTCATCAATTGAAGTTTTCTCTTAGCGAACACTTAACTGTTGATCATCACAGGTGATTCATCCTCCTGTCAGGATTTTACAAACTTTCTGGACAACACTCAGATCACACCTTCGATCCCTGCCCGCAACCTTGGGTAACTAAAATTGTCCTGTCCCCCTCACTTTGATAGCCTTACGCACTCTTGTGAATTTCTTTTTTATAACATCAGAAGAATTCCTCCATTTCTCTCCACACAGGCCACTCAGGTGCTTGCTCAGTCCCTTATTGTTTCAAGACTGGACTATTACAACTCACTCTTGCCAGGTCTGCCTCTATGCACCATTCGTCCTCTACAGCTGATCCAGAGTGCGGCCACATGACTTGACACACCACTTCACACCCTCCACTGGCTTCCTGCCCGCATCAAATTCAAAACACTTGCCTACAAGGCCAAAAATGGCCCAGGACCCAAATTACCTCAAGGCACTTATCATGTTTCCATTGATCCTTCAGCACTGGTCAACTGGTCCCACCATCTCTCAGAGATCGAATAAGACATGCATCTAGACTGTTTTCTCTTCTGGAAATTAAGAGGTGGAATGAACTTTAAATGTCCGTACAGCCCGGTCACTGGCAATCTTTAAGTGACATCTAAAGAGCTATCTGTTTAGTAAATATTTGGGAAAAAACAACCCCCATTCTTCCCCCACTCCATGTACTGCTGGTGTTTCTAGTTAGTAACCTAGAGAACCTGTTTATATTAAGTGATGAAAACTTCAAAGCACTTATATAAGTCGCTCTGGATAGGGGCTTCATCCAAATGCTGTAAATGTAAACATATGGAGTGGAATGTTCAACAAGCAGATATAGATGTCATGGTCAGATGTCCACATACTTTTCTATACGGGATAGTTAGTCTATACAGTATACTTAAAAAAAAGGTGTTTGGATACTTTTTTACTTTTTTATATTTGGAAAAAAATGTGTTGCTGTGTCATACAATCAGGCTGCCCACACAGTACATGCACACACACACACACACACACAGACAAACAATAGCTTAGGCTTATTTATCAGCTTGAAGCATGCACATGGTCATCAGCTTGCAGATAAGAATAGACCAGCTGTCCAGTACTGATATACTCTAGTCCAGGGCCTTCAAATCCTGTCCTAGAGGACCAGTGTCCAGCACAGTTTGTAATTCCCCAACATCTAAACACACCCACTGAAGCTGGATATTAACATCTTAGTTGATAAGCTGTTTTTGAGCAGAAGAGTCACCAAGCTGTGTTGGACACTGGCCCTCCAGGACTTGATTTAAAGATCCCTGCTCTGGTCAGTTCACACCAATCTTATTCTCCTAACCTATTCTTCTCTCTACCTTTTGTCCGACCGCAAAACAATGCATACTAAATGAAATAGAGTTATTTAGGTCACACTATTTCATTCCTTAAATATTGATATTTTAAAAATACCATAGAGATTTATTGTCCTTTGATTTTCTTCAAGTACTAAGGATGTATATTCTCCAAGCAGATCTTCTTGGCACAATATAAGTTGGTTTAATATTTATAAAAAGTGTTTGTGGCAGTGTATGGTGGAAAAATAATACATCACAGTACTGTATATACAACCTTATCTTTTTGAGTCCTGGTCTCTACTGCTGTGTGGATTGCCATTTCTCTTCTCTGTTCCTCTTTATTAGCACCTGATAACTATGAACTTGTATTCAAACAGGAAGACATTTTGCAAAAGAACTATACCTAACCGATGATCATACTGTATATAGCCATTTTAGATGGGGGAAGTTTCATGTCCTCATATGATTATATTCAGGTTTCAAAAAGGTATCACAGAAAAAAATATGAGACAAATTCTACCATAAAGAAATAAATAAAACTAACACATTCATTATGGACAGTTTGAAGTGCTTATCAAACAGCTATGCCTGAAGCCTATCCCAGGGGACTTAGGGCACTAGACAGGGTACACCCTGGACAGGGTGTCAATCCATTGCAGGGCACACACACATACTACTGGCAATTTGAGAACACCAGTTAGCCTAATCGGCGTTCCTGGAGGAAACCCACCTAGCATGGGGAGAACATGCAAACTCCGTGCACATCGAACGTGCGAATCGAACCCGGACTCTGGAACTGCAAGGCAATAGTGCTACCCACTAAGCCACCGTGCCGCCTCCTATACATTCAGTAAACCAATAATTGATAATGAATTTAATGCCAAAATCCTTACATAATTCTGAAAAAGCTAAGTTCCAGTATAAATCAAAAGCCTTTTGAGTAACATACATTGTCCACTTTAATAGGAACACCTTTACACATATTAATTTATGCAGTTATCCAATCAACCAATCATGTGACTTCAGCACAATGCATATAATCAAGCAGATAAATCTTGTGCAACCTGTTTTAGATGCTTGGCTAATCGGCATTCCTATTAAAGTAGCCGGTAAACATATATCCCAGAGAATTAACATTTCATGTAATTTACATAAAAACGGTTATCAACCCTGTATGTTGACTCTAGATGTACACTGATTCCAAATACAGTCCTATACAGGCCCTACAGTCCATTGGGTATCACTGTCAAGTTTGCATTATCTTATCCCAGATGTTTTTCTTTCCATGTGTGCACGTAATCACACCCAACATGCCTGAACATGTTTATACATTTATGTATGACCTTTCCGTTCTTGAGTCTTCAATGTTGCCTTGGTCTGCATTACAATGTCATTTAAAGGAAGCAGTTGCCAGGGTAACGGTGTGTGAAGATGAGCAGCGGGTGTGAAAATGATGAAGCATTTGCTCGTTTTAAGGTGGGAGCATGGCACCTCCTGTGTGCACTCGCTGAGTATATTTGAACAAGCCCTTTCCACATCAGGAATAAAGCTAATAATAACTATAGAGGGCTCAGAAACTCTGTTATGATTAACCAGTGTATAATTCTATGACTAGACTGATATTGAATGGACTGGATTTGCATTATCATTCCTGCTGGAGCCATTGCTAACCCTGTCTTATGAGACTGATTCCTCTCCCAGTGGGAGCCCATCTGTTCTCAGCAAGTACTGAGTTGCAGGTGAAGAGACCTTTAATTAATGTCAGAGACATCAAATGCTATGCTCCTGAAAGCCCACTGTGGTTATGTCTACACATTCTGTTCAGTGATATGACAGTTTACGTAATGGTCAGTTTAGTTTGCAATGAGCGTTAGACCTCTATATTGACAAAAGACAAAAGAATTTGCAATACTCCCAGCGACAACAACATAGCATCCTCAGAACAACACTTACATATGGTGTATAGCACTGTGGCATAGTGGTTAGCACTGTAGGCTTGCACAACTCCAGGGTCGAGGGTTTGGATCCTGCCTTCAGGTCCATGTATGTGGATTCTCCAGGTGACCGAAATAGCCTGTAGTGTGAATGAGTGTGTTGGTTTGTGCCCTGCAATGGATTGGCACCCCATTCAGGGTGTACCCCACCTAGTGCTCCGAGTCCTCCGTGTTAGGCACTACCTCCCATGACCCTATACATGATACATTGTATAGAGTGAGTAAGAGTGTTTCTGCTTATTAGCACTACAAAAGTACTAAAATTGATCAGTGTCTTCAAACAGGAACAAGTTTGATATGATGACACAAAGAGAAAAGTCGATGTCTTTACATGAGAATGGTGATGTCTTCCCAAAAGTCTGGATCCATAGTCATTGTTCTTGTAGCTCACATATGAAATGTGAGAGTCGTGAGAATCAGAATTGATTGAAATCATCTCCACATGGAACAACATCAGTGCTGATACGTTAAGAAATGTTCAATGTTCCTGCATTCAGCATATAACACTCAGTATGTCTGCAAAACAATTCCTGATCTGGTCCTATTCTGATTATTGTGATATATACACATTTTTTCACATCTCATACACATTTCAATAATTTTCTTTTGATT
>JAOTRS010000040.1:14525010-14535010 GCA_028565755.1 Dinotopterus cunningtoni
GATCTAATACAGCCATGAGTCTTTTTGGGAAAGATGCAACAAGTTTTTCACACCTGGATTTGGGGATCCTCTGCCATCCCTGCCATTTTTAGGTCTCTCCAGAGATGCTCAATTGGGTTTAAGTCAGGGCTCTGGCTGAGAACTCTGGAGAAGGTTTTCGTCCAGGATATCCCTGTACTTGGCCGCACTCATCTTTCCCTCGATTGCAACCAGTCGTCCTGTCCCTGCAGCTGAAAATCACCCCCACAGCATGATGCTGCCACCACTATGCTTCACTGTTGGGACTGTATTGGACATGAGGTGATAAGCAGTGCCTGGTTTTCTTCACACATACCACTTAGAATTAAGGCCAAAAAGTTCTATGTTGGTCCCATCAGACCAGAGAATCTTATTTCTCACCATCTTGGAGTCCTTCAGGTGTTTTTTTTAATGTGTCTTGCACTGAGGGGAGGCTTCCGTCAGGCCACTCTGCCAAAAAGTTGTGTCACTCTGCCAACAAGTGATGGTTGACTTTCTACAACTTTCTCCCATCTCCCGACTGCATTTCTGGAGCTTAGCTACAGTGATCTTTGGGTTCTTCTTTACCTCTCTCACCAAGGCTCTTCTCCCCCGATAGCTCAGTTTGTCCGGACGGCCAGGTCTAGGAAGGGTTCTGGTCATCCCAAACATCTTCCACTTAAAGATTATGGAGGCCACTGTGCTCTTAGGAACATTAAGTGTAGCAGAAATGTTTTTGTAACCTTGGCCAGATCTGTGCCTTGCCACAATCCTGTCTCTGAGCTCTTCAGGCAGTTCTTTTGACCTCATGATTCTCATTTGCTCTGACATGCATTGTGAGTTGTAAGGTCTTATATAGACAGGTGTGTGGGTTTCCTAATCCAGTCCAATCAGTATAATCAAACACAGCTGGATGAAGGTGTAGAACCATCTCAAGGATGATCAGAAGAAATGGAGGAGCACCTAAGTTAAATATATGATGTCACAGCAAAGTGTCTTAATACTTAGGCCCATGTGATATTTCAGTTTTTTTCCTTAAATAAATCTGCAAAAATGTCAATAATTCTGTGTTTTTCTGTCAATATGGGGTGCTGTGTGTACATTAATGAGGAACAAAATGAACTTAAATGATTTTAGCAAATGGCTGCAATATAACAAAGAGTGAAAAATTTAAGTTGGTCTGAATACTTTCCGTACCCACTGTAGACTGTTTTTTGTTGCTGCACCTAGGTGCCACTTCAAAGCACTTTTGTAACTCGCCTGCCAAATGCTTAAATGTAAATGTCTAAATGTTGTTGATGCCAGAGGTCAGAGAAGAATGGCCAGACTGATTTGAGCAATATTAACTCAGATAGCATCTCTTTACAATGGAGTTACGCTAAAGAGCATCCCTGAACACACAGCACATCAAACCTTGAAGCACATGGGCTACAGCAGCAGAAGGTCACATCTCTCAGCTACTACTATGAGCTAAGAACAACAAAAAGAGGCTAAAATTAGCCTGGGCTCCAAAATAAGACAAAAGAATAGAAAATGTTGCCTGGTCTGATGCATCTTGATTTCTGATGTGACATTTAGATAGTGGGGGCAGAATTTGGCATCATGAAAGCATGGATCCATCCTGCTGGTGTTGCCGTAATGGTGTGGCAGACTTTGGGCCCCTTAGTGCCACCTGAGTTTAAATGGCATAGCCTATCAATGTATTGTTTCTGACCATGTCCATCCATTTGTGATCAAAGGATAATGCACCCTGTAACAAAGCTAAAATCCTCTTAAAATGTTTTCTTGGATGTGACCATGACATAACTAGACCTAAATGGCCTCCACAGTCACCAATAAAATAGAGCTTGTTTGGAATGAGGTGGAATGGGACAGTCGCATCATGGATATGCAGCCATACATTTTTTACAGCCACTGTGTGATGCTATCATGTCAATATGGACCAAAAACTCCTTGCACGTTGTTGACTTGAAGAATTAAGACAGTTCTAAAGGCAAAATGGGGTCCAACCCAATAGTAGCACTTGGAGAAATCTGTGTGGGGGCTCTTGATGCAATGGCTTCAGCCTCAATCCATTCCTTGTTTAGCTTTCTTAAGTTGGCATTGCTTGACAATCTTCTTAGGGCTAAAGTCAGGATTGTTGCTTATCCAAGTTTTTCCTATAACACTTTTCCCTTCCAGTAGACTTTCCATGAATATGCTTTTATATAGCTCTCTGTAAACAGCCAGCCCTTTCAGAGATCATCTTCTGTGGCTTATCCTCCTTATGGAGGGTGTCAGTAACTGACTTCTGGACAACTGTCAATTCAACAGTTTTCAGGTGGCATGAGAGATATACAGATAGTCATTTAGAAACTCAAAATAAAATATTTTAATATTTTAAGATACTAACATTTAGTTTTTTATAAAAATTAAAACATAAAATGTTTTGAGATGCATTCGGATTCAAGCCCTGCCATTGGTGTTTTACCACACCCCGTACTACTCAGCTGGGTGCCAATCCATTATATCGCACACACACACACTCTCACACTATGGGCAATTTGGGAACACCAGTCAGGCTAATCTGCATATCTTTAGACTGTGGGAGGAAACTGGAGCACCTGGAGGTAACCCTCCAAGGCTGGGGAGAACATGCAAACTCCATGCACATAGACCCAGACAGTGGAGGTGCAAGGTGACAATGCTAACCACCGTGCTGCCTAAAAGCTTATGTATTTTACAAATATTCAAAGCTAAGTAACTAAATCATTCCATAGCTATGCACAATGGCTAATTAAATTTCCCCCTTATCCCAGTTAAAGTTCCTGACATCATTTCCTTTATTTTAGAAGTTAGATATCAGAAATATTTGCCATGTTATGCTAAATTGCCCCTTGGTATTAATGGTGTGAATGTACTGTATAGGTGTTGCCCTGCAGTGGACTGGGTATTTTTTTCACTTCTCATGCCGAATTTCCCCAGGATACGCTCTGGGTCAATGCATTTACTAAAATGAATGAGTTACAATTATTTGCAAGGGCAAAAAAATATATATAGTTTGTGTTTAAAAAATATATGTTTAAAACTGTGTGTTTCAAGGTTACTGTGGATGAATACATTTATAAGACTCTTTCTTAGTTATTTACAGTTGCTGACTGATGTTACTTTGTCAGACCTTGTGATGTTTTATATCCCATATCCATGGGGAAGTTTACTTAGTATTCATAGTTAGCTTACACATGAGTATTGCATAAGAGTTATCAGATCTCCCGCACACACCCAAGTAAATACTGAATGGATATTGCACATGGCAATTCATTTCCAATTAGTTTCCTCTATTGTCCGGTCATCAGCTGGTGTAGTTGTGCATTGGACCTCTATTATATAATAGTCCTTAATTCATAACAGTATATGCATGTATTTAAACCTATCTATAGTTTAGCACTTAGTATCACACATTAGTATTAGTAGCACTGAATCACACATCCATTGCAATGCCGGATGTTTACTCAAAGTCTTGCACAACCTCTCTACTGAAACATGATCCTATTCATCTGCAACCGAAATGCTACAAATCATCTGGCTGCCTTTTGTCATTGATCATTCTCCCGCTTGTTACAGCTGGACAGCTGCAATTTTATAAAAGTCATGGAATAGAGCGTCTGGCTGCAGTCTCTGTAAGCATTTTTATTGCTTGTGTAGAATTTCCCTGAGGCCTATAGGTCCTCTGACTAGCCATAATAGGGCTATAAAGTTTCTACAAATTACAGGTCTTGCAAAATGTTTCTAGAAAGTCACTTGTTTTTTTTCTTCAGTAATTCTGTTTTTTACCCGGTTTTAGAGTTGTGCTTGCAATCAGTATATTTTAATCTCTAATTATGTGCACACTGGGTCTCATATTGTATCTAATTAGGAAAATGATTAATTTGTGTTAGTGTATAAGAATTGGACCTGGCTTGGACCCAGTATGCTGTTTCCATATGTTTCCATTCTGTGTAGGTTTATATTATTCCTGGAAGGGACTAAGTGACGGTGTCGTAAAATGCTAATGGTTTTTACAAACATGTCTGTTATGCTCTAGGGGTACAAACTGAGGGGTGTTAAGGAGAATTTTCCTCATCGCCACCATATGTGCATTTTTTTCATTTATTAATGATATCAAGTGATATTTCAATCTGGAATCTGCTCAAACCTGAGCCAAGTAGAAACTAACTTTAAAAAAATGATTTTGGTCTATTCAAATGAGTTGTATAGTTGTGACCAGTATAGTCACGAATACAAGGATTTTGTAATGATGTACGATCTGACTTTTTTATTTTTACTTCAGTGTGATTATAGTGTTTGTAGATTCACTTTTTAAAACAACACATAGTCTATAATCCAGAAGGCAACAGGCAGTGAGGTAGAAGCGATCTTTTCATCGGCTCTATGTATAGTGAAAGAAAACTAGTGTGCAGCTAAAATGACATTCATTCATCTCATGTCAGAGTTGTATAGCCAAGCACTTCTGATTACTGGGCTTACTCAGTGTGCCTCCACTCGCCATACCCAAGAAGGCAGTTGTCAGTGTTATAAATAGCATATACATGGCTAATAGTCAGGTTGTGTGTGCAGGCGTTGCATGTAAAACCAACACTGAGTTAATTTGGGAAAAGAGGCTGGGAGCTGGTTCCTACACAGTCCTTTTTTAGATAAAACACAAGCTTTAGAGCAAATGCTGTACTCAGAAACGTATATATACTGTAGGCACATCTCTTACTTTTAGCCTTTCTATCTTTGCATGTGGATCTACTGTACAATCACTTTGGTTCACCAGCTCACACAAAAAACAACAGGGGTTTTTGTGTAACTGAAAGCTTTAGAAAAAAAAGTGAGGAGGGGGAAATGGATTCCTCCCTCAGGGCTTTGTTTGGTCTCCAAGTACTACTGACCACTGTGCTGATGAGAATCCCAGATGGACCCCAGGAGCAATCTAGTCATTTTAGGTCTAGGCTCTTAGTGCATTCTGCCCTGCTTACAAAATAAATAAATAAATAAATAATAACAATTTCAGGGTTTTTTTCACACTTTTTCAGTTTTAATAGACTTGTAAATGTAAAATGTGTTAAATGGAGATTAATCGAGCCATTTATAAGGTCCCAGAGTCTCCCAGTGCATGCATGTCAGACCTAAAACCAAGCCATGGAATCAAAGGAACTTTCCATTTACAGTACATGTGCCATTCAGTTGTGTCATAGTTCTGGCTAAGGGAATAAATCCATTTCCAAAGCTTTGGATGCTCCAAGGAGCATACTCAACTCATTTATTGTGAAATGGAAGAAATTTGGAAGCACCAGGACTTCGCTACAGCTGGCCGTTCTGCCGGAAAGAGTAGCCCAGCTACTGTAGTGGTGTCTTGATACAGTAAGCGAGGTGACCAAGAATTTAATGGGCACTCTGACAGATCTTTGGAAGTCTTCCACAAAGACAGAAAAACATGCCAGATGGAAATCAAATTCAATCAAATTAAACATCTTCAATTGGAAGACAGACTGTTTTTACAGCCATGCTTGCTTAATTGGCTCCTTATTTAGGCTTTCATAGTCTGATCTTTGAATGCAGATGGCATAGACAGGGTATTAAGGTAATTCATATGTATGTTTTCTGAAGGTTTGGTATTAAGCATTACAGTATATCATTTTATATGAAAAAACAATGGTCAAAAAATTGTTTGCCAAAATTCAGCCCTAGGTTTTCCCCAATTGCTATTTGTAGTATATTTCACTGTATTGACATCAGCATTTCTGTTGAGGAGTGTATGATGCAGAGGAACATGGTTTAAGAGCTTTCCTGAACCTGACTAGAGCCATATGTCACATTGACCTTTGAGTGCTCCCATCTGTCAGGGAAGCTCTGTGCTTTTAAATTAGTCGCCATGCAAAAACTCTAAGCTTCAGAATACATTGAATAGTAAATTTCAATGAGTGTGAATGGCTGCATGTGACATACTTTCTTTATGCAGTAATCATGCCCTTGACTGCACCTATTGCTATGCCTGAGTGGAAAAACCTTTTGACTTAAACCTTGGCTTTTAATGCGAACTCCTTATACAAAAAAGACCTAACAAAATAAATGATGAAAAATGAAAAAGGGAACTTTTGTGCCTCCTCATAAACCTTGGCATGGATGGAAGCTTTACAGAATGGCACTGAGAGCTGGCAGTATAGTGAGATAATTTTTATGCTTGGTTTGGCGGCCACTGAGCTACAGGACAGCTTCACTGAAATATTAGGCTTATAAAAATAAAAAACATTTAACAAACATATTCTTATAAAATATTCATATTTGCTATATGGCCAAAAGTTTGTGGACATTGTCATTTTTGTCTTTGTATGTTGCAGTATGAGGATTTCCCCTTTATTGAAACTAAGAAGCCCAAACCTGTTCACACTCCATAAACACTCCATGAAGACATAGTTTGCCAAAGTCAGAGTGAAGGAACCCAAGTGTCCTGAACAAACTCCTGACCTCATACTTACTGAAGACCTTTGGGATAACCTGGAACACTGACTTCAGTGCCTGACCTCACTAATGCTCTTATGAGTAGACGAGGACAAATTATACCTAATATGACTGTTCAAAAATCTTATGACATGCCTTCTCAGAAGAAATGAGATTATTATAACAACAAAATGGTGAAGTAATTTGAAAGTCATCATTTCAAGCGTATTTTAAGTGTTAGCATGTGCGAACAGAGCAAGACCATACACAAGACAATGTGCACAGTTAAAAACATTTGCATGTTCTCCCCATGCTTGATGGGTTTCCTCCAGGTACTCAATTTTTCTCGTACAGTACAAAGACATGCAGATTAGGCTAATTGGAACTTGCCTGTCATGTGATGGGTTGATTCATCTACTATACCACTTATTTTGTACTGGATCACGAGGGCCTGGAGAGATTACCTGGAGAAAACCCACCAAGCATAGGGAGAACATGCAAACCAAGGCGGGAATCGAAACCTGCCCCTGGAGGTGCAAGGTGACAGTGCTAACCACTAAGTCATATACAAGATATTGAAAAATAATAAAGAAGTTTAAAGAAGGGAGAGAAAGAGACAGGAGACTAAAGAGCAATAAAAAAAAGTGATGATTGACCATCACTTTGGAATTGCATACTTGACTCCCTTCTTCCCTTTATCTTGACCTTTAAGCAGCTTGTCAGAACTGTAAAATACTTTATTTTCAATTACTTCTCTTTCCTTGCTTCAGCTAACCCCATTTCCATTATATTGTAGAATATGGCACAGGTGCATTTTTTAGATTGATTGACAGGCGAACAGAAGCCAAAGTCTGACCTCAGAATCTTAGTTTCAAATCCAGCACAGCCACTTGAGATTGTATTAGTTTAGGGTCAGTGGGGTATAGTAGTTCTTCTTTACTTCTTCCTGTACATGTACGCTCAAACTGACAAGTCGCACCTTTAAAAAAATATCAATAAATCGACTTGGCATACACGTGCAGTGCTCTAAGTTTTTGTGCGCGAGCGGTAAAGTAAGGGCTCTTGTTAATTCAGAGGGCATGCTAGCAAAACACAGTCTTGTTGATTTTAGCCATTTGAGCCACCTGGATAACACATTAAGCTGTCACAGCACTCAGGCACGAGAGCGGCTCTTAAGCAGCTGCGAAAATCCATAGTGTGAAAAAAAAAAGAAACAATCACCGACTGATTGCACGTAGCACCAGGGAAAGTGGCCCTCAGGGGACGAAAGTAGTTTATCAATTTGGTGTAGGAGCAAATGGAATGACAAAATGCTATGGCTCACAGAGACCTCCTTCTGCACCCTAAGAGCTGTCCAATAATGACAAATCAGGCAATTTGAGATGTTTTGTTGGAACTTTAGCACAGTAACACAAATCATTTTATAGTGATTAACATACTGACAATAACAGTACAGTTAACAAAATACAGAAATGTTGGCCTTGTTTCACGTGTGTGTTTTTCCCCTATTTGCTGACTGTGATAAATATTTCAAGAATGCATCAAATTCACTCAATCTCCTTGGCTCTATACTCTGCCTTGTTACAACTTGCCTTTCAGACAATACAATACATTTGGAAGAAAACCAACAGTCTAGCTATAATTAATGTCATTTATCGTCCAGATTCAGCACTGTAACTCACAACATTACAGCTGAGCTCGGACGTGTGCATGAATTTAATTACCGTTGCATGAATAATTCTTCTGGAAGAGTATACACACTCACATTCCAGAGTCACATTCCTCATAACTGGCAGGTGTAACCGACGTCTATCTGGCCTGCTCATTCACTCATTCAAAAGGCCAGGCATGAGATGTTGCATACCTTCCAGAGTTACAAACAAAACCTTTTCTTTTAGCTACTTATCCTGCTCAGACATGTTGGACATCTGGATTGTTGCAGTGCTGGTTGTAATGTAGTTGTAGCTGGGTGTCACTTTGAGGAATTAGCTCATTATTAGACACTGAATTCTACAATACAACATATGGTGTGCTTGAAATAAGGGCATTATTAAAGCCAGTTACACCTTACTTCAATTCAACATGTGGTTACTAAAATCAACAGTTTTGATTGAACAATTTCAGAGTTTATCTGTTTCCAAACAGACCTAAATAAACACTGTAGGGTGTTAATTTAAATGGAATTTTGCTGTTTAGAGGTAAAAACCTAAATTCTGTATAGTATACGGTTTAGAAGATCTACTAATAGATTAAATCTATTTATAAAGCTATTCTTTCAGTTTCCATAAATAAAATTATGTATCATCTTTCTCATTGAACCCTTTCATGTCAGACGTGCGTCATCAGTCTACACTTTTTTTTCTCTAAATAGTATGGAAGGAAGCATGTCAATGTCCTTGTAAGAGAAGGTCAATGCCAAGTTTGCATGTTGTGCTGATTGTGGTTCTTGCTGGCAGAGCCAGACAGCCTGCCTGGAACAAGATTTTCCAACCCATATCTGGCCTCACCACCCATTGTACGCGTTTCCCTTCTCTACTGCTGATTGCTCCCATGTTGCACAGAATTCAGCACCACCTCTGAACTGACTGGCACAATCCTGGATACCATTACATCTTTTCCCAAACTTATCCCTGTTTTATTTGCTCTAAAACCTGGTTAAGAAATAAAGTTCTTAATATGTTTTACCCTCCGAGAGCTGGACTCTACTGTTGTGTGCATTGCATTTTCTCATTACTGTTTCTCTTTATAAGCACCTGATAACTATGAACTTAATGAATGCACTCAAACAGAAAGAAGATTGACAAAAAAGAAGATTTTGGCCTGTGTAAGGGGCTTACCAGATAAAGAGTTTAATGTTATTGATCTGGCCTCCAAATTCCCCAGATCTCCAGCCAAGACCAAGAATTCATGGAATACGCTGTTTGATCCACAGAGGCCCCCACCCTGCAACCCACAGCACCTAAAGGATCTGCAACCCACAGCACCCCAAGGAACATCCCAGAGCCAGACACCACAGCACACCACCAGAAGTCTTGTTGAGTCATGTCTTGTGGGTCAATAGCAGCCCATCTGGTTGCAAGGGGAACCCATGCAATATTGGGATTAATGTAGCTCGTATTAATGTTACAATTCATTTTAATGTTACAGCTAACAGTTGCACAGCCAAAGCAGTTGGAAGAAAATGTGTTCATACTGTATGAGGACTTTCACGTATCAAAAGGTTGAGACTAGGAAACTTCTTAAATGGCATTGATGAACATCTCTTTATCTTGACACTCCATGTCTGTGAATATAAAAATTAAACCACCTTCCATGTCTTTTGACTGCTGTATACTTTACCAGACTGTTTAAACATCCTGTACTAAAGTTTAATGGGGAAGCTCTATCTAAACCCAATTGTATAATTATGCCATATTGCCCTATTTTATCCCATGCATTTACATCATACTCCTTGTGCCATAAAATAATTAAAAGATTTTGCAAGGCTTTACCTCTGATTCCATACAGCTGATGTGTGACCAGCATGTAAAGTGTTGGTGTT
>JAOTRS010000040.1:14599954-14617280 GCA_028565755.1 Dinotopterus cunningtoni
GAGATTTCATTGAAACCGTATTGTTTTATTGAGACGACCAACAAAGAGCATGATTTTATTTATTTTTTTTAAGTTGTTGTATCCAGCATTTGGGAATTGACCCAAGTTTGAAGAAAATGATTGTTTTAATGGTGGTGAGGAACAAAAAGTGCAATTTCAGTAACTCTGCTATTTGTTGTCACCATGAAGATCTTAGTTTTATGAGAGCAAAACAAACGAGCCTGACTGGAATTCGAAAAATGCCTGTTGATAAACTACAATCATTCCTGGCCAAAAAACATGTACAGCTCCGTATCAGGAAGCTGTGTTTTAGTTATAGCTCATGGTTCCTCCAGCAGGATAATGAGTTAAACACAATTCTATGAAGCAATCCAGAATGAGCAAAAGAAAACATGAATTGTCCTGAAGTCTGCTCTGAGTCCTGACCTGAGTCCATCAGAACATCGGTGGAAAGAGCTGGAATTTATAGAAAATTGGAGTTTGCTCAAGAAGAGTGGGCTAAATCTTACTTAGAGCTGTAGAAAGCACTTGAGTGCAGTTATTGCCTCCGAAGTCTGTGATTATAGTAGGGTTATATAGCAAAGCCAGTATTTTTCTCACACAAGATTCATTTGTTTAGTTATGTCAGACACCCAAGGCAGTAGTTCTCAGAGAGAGGGAGAAATGCCACTGCCTGGCTGAAGGGTAGTTTGTTGTGCAAAGGGTCACGAGACCCACAGTTTAGTTTGTCTTATGGGTTTTGAATCATGGTGCATTCAGTGCCATCTCCCCCCACGGCCCATGCACCCAGCCATCCACATTATGTAAAAGATTCATCAGATCAGGCCACTTTCTTTCCATTGTGCTGTGGTCCAGTTCTGATGATCATGTGCCCGATGTATGAGCTTTTGGTAGTGGACATGGGTCAGCATGGGCAGCTAAGCAGCCTCATATGCAATAAACTGCAGTGCTCTGTGTGTTCTGACTCCTTTCTATTAGAACCAGCTTTGATCTTTTTCAGCAGTTTGGGCTACAGCAACTCTTCTTCTGGAACCAAACCAACTACACTTCACCTCCTATTTGCATCAATGAGCAAGCCTTCCCATTGCCCTGTCTCCGGTTTTGTGGGTTTCCCTTCCTTGGACCACTTTTTAGTATGTCCTCCAGACTGGGAACATCCCAAAAGAGCTGCAGTTTTGTAGTTGCTTTAACCCAGTCGTCTAGGCATCACAATTTGGCCTTTGTCAAAGTCACTTAAATCCCTACGCTTGCTAATTTTCTGCTTCCAACACATCGACTTGTTTACTTGCTGCCTAATATATTTCATCCACTTCCTGGAGAAAATCTATCAAATGTTATTCACTTTACCTGTCAGTGGTCATAATGTTACAGATGACTGCTACTGTCAGGAAGTAGTTACCTACTGCACATACACCAATCACAAAAACTGGTGGATGATGGATTATTGGTGAGTTTGCAGTAATGCTTAGTAAAAATAATAAATTATGATGAGTCCTGATAGACTCTATACTAGAGCGATGGGCTAAGAATGGACATCATGCATAGTGCCCACTGTACAAGCCTCTGGAGTCGGTATTATGATCAGGGGTTGCTTCAGTTTAAAAGGGCTAATCCCAGCAACAAGGGACTCAAAGAATAAAATGTGATTCTGGCAGCGTAAGGATTTTTCATACATGAATTGAATCCTGACCTTAATCCCATTAGAGGCTTTTGGGATGTGCTGGTGAAGACTTTAAGGAGTGGTTTGAATCCCCAGTCACCAATGCCTTAAAGATCTCAGCATAAAATGGACACAACTCTGGGTGGAAATAAATGTTATGGCTATTGAATAAGTTGTTGAAACAATGCCCTTTGGAGTTAATAAAATATACTGTAGACGTCTACACTGCAGGCCAAAAAAAAAAGGTCACATGAATATTATGCTTTTGGCTTTGATCTTGGTTTGGTTCCAAATAAGACATTTACACAAATTTATAAGTATATATCAATATGTCACCTTTTAGTAACATGGATGAAGACCTACAGTACATACTGCTGTATATTTTGTTAAGTGAAACATTTATCACTATAATGTTCATTTTTTGTTTTAGACACGAAATTCTGATAGGTAACTCTTTCTACCAGAGTAGCGTCATGGGCGGTTGTGTGCTGTTTGTGTGTGTGTTACTCTTCAGTTTAGAATAGAATCTTTACTTTGTTTGTATTGTAGGTGTACGGGCACAGAGTTGCTCATTGACGAGACTTGCATGACATGATTGAAAATAGTCGCTCCATTTCCTGCATTCTCTCTCTCTCTCTCTCTCTCTCTCTCTCTCTCTCTGTCATTGGGGATATTTGTGAACTGGGTCATTTTTTTTAATAAGTGTAAGATCTAGATTTCAATGATGCTCATGGAGTAACTATTGAGAAGAATAACATGGCAACACTTCAATCAAGAGATAATTAGTTGATAAAAGTTGCTCTCTAAGGTGTCAAAAGGATGTGCTCGAAGCAGAACATACTGTATGAAGATGTACTGTATATAATACTGACATTACAAATAAGATGGTGCTTAAATAGTGCACTAGATAGTAAACAGTGTGAGCAATGCAGACACAGTTGATTATTTTCCTTCTACACTTTTTATTACTCTAGCTCTTAACTTGGCACTAAGCCTTATAGTATGCAGTCAGGTTGAGGGATCTGAACATCGTGTGTAATCTGGTTTTGTCATAGTTTATCCATCATCCCACATGTGGACCAATCAGATGACTCGGGTCAGATGCGCTATGAAGTGGTTCAAAGAGGATTAGGACTGTTGAAGGGGATGTGATTGGGTTGTTGTGAATTGGTCAGGATTAATGTTGAGGATGGAAAAGGAAGAGTAATGACCCATGGAGGAATTCTGATTGGCTAAGGAAGTGTGATGATAAAAAAACAAAAAAAAAAGCGGTTTTATTTGTTTTTTTGCACAATATGATTATAATCTGGATATTGGGACTGCAGAGTTAATTATTCCCATCTGTAGCCTCTCTCTCTCTCTCTCTCTCTCTCTCTCTTTCTTTCTCTCATGTCAATAGGATTAGACAGAAGGCCTTGAAAAGGAAATGGAAATAGTCTCCAACTTCCTCTTCCCAAAACACACATCTATACAACGAGGGCCGATTTCTCAGGTCTTTTCTCTGCTTTCAAAAGGGACAAAGCTCCCAAATGTATTCATGAGGAAAACTACTGTAGATCAAACTAATCACATTGATACTAAACAACGGAATCAAGGGAATGTTCTGCATATTAAGGACATCCCCGAACATAAACATACAGTTTCTGGAATGTTCTTTGGAAAGACAAATACCAAATAGAACGGAGCCTATTTGTCCTTTTTTTTTTTTGTTTGTTTAGATGAAACTTGCCAAAAAAGGATCACAGGACATATGCTTGCATCGTAGGGGGTTGTTACATGATTCAGACCTTGTGGGACGCAGCACAAAAATCAAACGAGTGGGCGTTTTTTCTTTTTTTCTTTTTCACTTTCCTCTATGTGTTTGACACAGGAAACGCACAAGATGAACTGTCATACAGGCTAAAATTAAACAATTGGTTTGTTTAGATTTTGAATAATAGAAGTAAATTTGTAATAACCAAAACAAAACTAACTTCCCGAGTGGGAATTAAAAAAACATTCCTGCCCACACCTCTGGAGTAACATAGCTGAGGTTGAGGATGAATCACTTTTTGAGTTTATGCCCAAATGCACATCCAAGTATTTGTAGCAATAACAGATACGAGTAGTGATACTGACTACACCCCTTGTTACACCCATTATATTTCCAATAACATGTGTCCTGTCTGCATTCTGCATACTCTCTGTACTTTCTATAACCTTGTCTCTATAGCGCCCCCCGAGTCCATTTTTGGATACTTTCTTTTTAAAGCTGGAAGCAACTTTCTTCAGCGCTCTTCAGTATATGACTCGACTCGAATCAAGCAGCTGAAATAGTTATTAAACATTACTGAGGTGGAACTAGTAAAGGATCCAAGTAGTGTAGCAGTGAGTTCATTTGGAAGGCATTCGAACCGAGTGAGCAGTCAAGTGGGAAACTGTTCTCGTTCTTTTAGCAGAATCCAATTGAAGTGCTGAAGTTAGTCTGTCTATCCTTATAGTCTCAGTGCCTCTTTCCTCTGGGTTGAGTTTTTTTTCCTCCTCTTTCTTTGGGAATACATAATCCATGGCCTGTGACTATGTATTTTGTGATAGATACAGTATCATGGTGGTTTGTCTATAGTAACTAAATGGGATTATAAAGTGGGTAAAGTTTATACATCTGAAATGAGTAACCAGATTGGCATCTGTGAAACATTGTCTAAATGTTTTAGACTTCTTCATCAGGTTTGCATTTACAGTCAAGAATTTTGTAAGAGTCTGAATGGTACAGTAGTAGTGTCACATTAAAGTGATTTAACGATTATAAATTATTTTAATGAGCTCTCTCTTTTTTTTTTCGTAGATCACCAGAAGTTGGAACGTGAAGCTCGCATTTGCCGTCTTCTTAAACACCCCAACATCGGTGAGTGTTGTCTCACACACACAATAAATTTGAATGCATAACTTTAACCCATACAGTAAGAGCCTGGACTGTTTTCTCCTTTAAGGAGAATTATGCAGGATACAACCCTTTATTTTAGTAATAAATAACAAGCTTTTTTAAAATTAGCTAGTCCTGTCACATTTGCTATCGAGGCACTGAACCATTCTGGAAATGATGTCATGGGTACACAAATTCCCAGATTGTCACATGACTGCACCAGGGTGTTCTTCAGTTGTCACTTAAGGACTTCATGTGGTAAAATCAAGCATAAAGCCGACTAGGGACCTTTTCCAGAACATACAATATAAAGAGTTACTTACTGTACGTTTGCCAACCATGTATCATGAGGAAACGTCATAACGCATATTACTAACCTGGGAAAAGATCATAATTTGATGTATGGTTTCTACTGAATGCTTATCTCTAAAAATGTATTGTACTGTATCATAAGTTGAGCCATCATATGTTGGGGACCAGTTGTATCCATTTTATCTTTTTTTTTATTTAAAATTGCTTTAAAATTGTTGTTGGCTGCAAGCATAAAAATATCAATGCATACAGTATACTGTACTCATGAAAAACTGCATCAACAAATTTTTACATCTTTGTTAACGGCTTACAAAAATACATTTTCTTTAAATAAATACATGAAAATAATCGTCCAAGGAAAGGAAATGAGTGAATCAGCGACTAGGTGATGGGCATCCAAGGCTCACTGATACACATGGGGAGCGAAGGCTGGCCCGTGTAATCCGATCCAAGAGACGATCTACTGTAGATCAGATTGTTTAAGAGGTTAATGCTGGTTGAGATAGAAAGGTGTCAGAACGCACAAAGCATTACCATTTTGTGGCGAAATTGGGGACCTACTCAATATTAGGTGGGTTGTCATAATGTAATGGCTGATTGATGTATATACACACACATTCATTTTTTCATTTTTCACTACACACCAAATACAGTCATGTATAAACATTAGTTCCTCCTCTTTTAATTCTATGTTTTTTTTGGTTTAAAACCATAATACAAATCATCTGATTGTAGTGGGACTAGTAGAACTAAAACTACTTTTACACATGACTGTATACCGCGATGCGATGACTAAACTGCATAATGTTTGACATCCTTACATTAGAATATTTTCTGTGAAATGAATCTCAATAGTTCCACATAAGATTTGCAGTCAAGACGCAAAAGATTTTCTATTACAGCTTCTATTAAAATCCATATTATTTTACAACATTACAGCAGCGTCTCTTCTCGCATCACAAGCAAGTCTCACAGATTATAGTGGTTGTTCACTTTTTTTCCCCTTAACATTTGCTGGGAAAGCCTGTCTCTCACAGTTGCTATGGAAACAAGAAAGAGACATGGTGAATCACTGCTGAGAGGAAATGCCTAAGCAATTGAGACTAAGGGGATTCCTCTGCCTCTCTCGGTTTCTCTGGCTTGCTTTGTACATTTGTATCAAGTCAAACCACATACAGAATTGTTTTTGAAAGCATTGAAGTGTTCAGAGCATAAGATTGATTGTTGCCTTGTTGACATGGGGTGCATGAAATTATATTTTAAAAAATGCCTCTTATTTTTATTTTGCATACAATGGATTAGAATTGGATTTAGACACCATTTACCCCTACCCCCCCATCACACACACACACACACACACACACACACACACACACACACACACACACACACACACACGCATTTCTGTATCATATATTTAATTTATAATGGATAAGGTTACATGTAATATTACATGATGATTTTTTTTATTTCAGATATATTGAAAACAACAAAACGAATGAAATCCCTCATTTAGTATTCAGGCCCATGGCTAAGGCACTTCAGTTAAGCTCAGCTTAGGTCGTCTTTGTTTTGATTGCTTTCTCTAGAACTGAACCGAATTCCTGTGGCGATTTCAATTGATCGGACATGACTTAGAAAGCAACATGTCTGTATCACAATTCACTTAATTGCCAGAATTCACTGTGTACATCAGGCAAAAACAACTACAAACTACAAAAAAAAACTATAGAGTCTGAGGAACTCGGTTAACTTTGACTTCTGCAATTAACTTGTATCAAGACATAGATCTGGGTTTGGATTTAAAACCCTTTCTGCATCTTTAAACATTCGTACATTCTTAAGATAGTCAGCCCAATCTTTATGAAATGGAGGAAATTTGGAACCACCAGAACACTATCAAGAGTCGGTCAACTGGCCGAAGTCAGTATCCAAGCAAGAAAGGCTTCATGGAGGTGAACAAGGAGCCAACATCTACGTTACCAGAGCTTTAAACATTCAATGCTGAGAACTTGCTGAAAGGACACCCATCTCAGAAATGCTTTATTAATCAACAGGGGCTTGAAAGAATCTATTTCAGAGTGAACGGCATACTGTATAAGGGATTCTGTCAGCATGGTGGTGGCAGCATCCTTCTATGGTGGAGCTTCTGAAAATGTATCCGCTGAATGCTATAGAAACCTGCTGTCATCTAGTCATTTCAGGTTATTAAGTGTAGACAGATGGCCAAATAAAATAAATGCAATCTATTTAAAATGAAGTCTATAACATGATACATTGCACAGAAACAAAGAGGTGTAAATATTTTTTAACCCACTGTAAAATCTATATACATGCTATTTTTATGGTTTTCATAAAAGACAAATGAAGCTTGGACATCAAACTTTTATAGCAGTCATATATTTGAGTTGTGTAGAAGGTGTGTCAGAACATAATAAAGATGAATGTTTTTATTTAGCCTTGAAGGGGTTCATGGATGGAATATAGAAGGGTCTGAGTATACTGTAGTGTGGGAATTGAGATTGGTCTAATGGACAACAGCGTCTCTCATAGACATCTGTCTATAGCACACTTTCTAGAACACGCGTTCATGCGTGCATGCAGTGAGACTAAATTAATTGGAAAGTGCGTGCATCTATATCCTGCGTTAAATCTAATCAGCCATCTCTTTTGATTTCTCTGCTTCTTACAGTGAGACTCCATGACAGCATATCTGAAGAGGGATTCCACTACCTTGTCTTTGATTTGTAAGTAATTGTGTGTGTGTGTGTGCGTGTGTGTGTGTGTGTGTGAACGAACTTATCTCCATGGCCATTAGGGGGGAACATACACCACACTGGTCAGCATTTCAGGGTCGTCTCCTCCTCTTACCAAATTTAACCAGAATTAGAGGTCTGGCAGGCTGCTAATGAGGACTGTCGGCAGTCTGGATCAACCCACACTAATTGGCGGTGTGCGTGTGTGTGTTTTTCCTTCTGGGATATAATGATGGATAACTAAACAGCCAATCAAATTGCTTTTTGGACGTTCACCTGAAGTGGTCGGTACCAGTGCACCACTTTCCTGTTTCTTTAATTAAGTCACAAAACAGCAGATTTATGCAGCAGATACTAATTAATCAACAAAACAGCAGATTTATGGAAGTTGCAAATAAAATAAATGTAAAAAATTGAAAAGTATGTTTGTTTTAAGAATGTTGAAACTTGTGACTTTGATGTAAGTAGGCAAACACAATACCCACATTGTTCAGGCCTTGAGAATGGCGTTGCTAAGCAACTAGAACACTTGGGAACATTCTAATGGCTGACGCTAATAATTTACGTAGCTAGCACATAGCGGTTAGGTCTTGGAAATGTGACAAACCATTTCCTTCAGACTTGTTGCTCACATCTAGCGGGAAAAACTTCATAGGACTAAATTACATGTTAATTAGACTCTCAAACTGGAACTACATCCAGTTGTGTTACCATATATTTGAAAATGTCATAGCTTGTTAATGAGCGTGTTTAACATTTAAAAAAAAATTACTAGTCTGAAAAAATTCATGGTTTCATGGTATCACTGTAGTTGAAGCCTGTCTGCCTCAAGCTTTGGTCTGTTGTACCTTTTGGCATGCTTCTCTGCTTGTCACACCCCACGCTATTCAGGGGGAAATAAGCAGTTTCTGAAACACCCAAACCAGCCCCTTCAGGCATCAACCACCGTGCCACAGAGATCACACATTTTCCACTTTTTGATATTTGATATGAACATTGAAATGAATTTCTTGACCTGATTCCAGTTTTTTGGCCTAATAGGGTAAAGGGAGAAGAACACTTAAAAGCTTGGCCAAGTTGTATCGTAATAAAAAAAACACTGCAGAAATCACAGCTGTTTTTAATACTGGAAGTAAAAGCATTTCCACATACACAATTAAATGAGAACTCACAGGATTGGGACTAAACAGCTGTGTGTCCATAAGAAAACCACTTATTGATGAGACTAATTAGAAAAAGGCTTCGCTTTACTATGAAGCATAAAGATTGGAACAATGGAAAATGTTCATGTGGTCTGATAAGTGCATCAGGATAAAAAGGGAAGTGCATGAAGGGATACACCCATAATGCATAGCGCCCACTGTACAAGCCTCTGGAGGCAGGCAGTGTTATGATCTGGGGTTGCTTCAGTTGGGCAGGTCTTAGGCTCAGCAACATTATGTGGCAATAAAATGAAGTCGGCTGATGACCTGAAAGTACTGAATGACCCAGTTATCACATCTATGAATATATTCTTCCCTGATTCCGCAGGCGTATTTCAGGATCCAAGCTGTCTTTAGGTGGGGTTAGGGCTACTGGTCATTTTTGTATGAGCTATACATACAAAAAATAAAATATAAATATAAAATATAGCAAAATCTCTTGATGACAGAACTTATTCTGAAAAAACAGAAAAAATGACAGAACTTATTCTGACAGAGCTTATTACCCCTCCTCCTCAGGTAAATCTGCTTGATACTGAATAGGATTTTAGATTTTATCATTTATTTTTCTAATGAAGGTTTATCACATGAGGAGAAAGCTGAAACACTGAGGTAAAACAAACCCCCAAAAAACAGGAAATATACTTTTACTGATATCATGAATGTCAGCGATAAGGTAATTGTCTGATCATACACGGTGTCTAACTGTGAAACCATGGCACGTGTTGGCTCACGTGAAATCTATTCACACAAATATTACATTTACATAATGGATGTGTTTTTATCACCAGACCTAAGATTCTAAGGTTCTAAATCTTTTGTCTTTGGGCAATATTTTCTACACTAATGCAGCCTCTGTAATGCATATTTAATGTACATTTAATGTTTTGTATTTTCATGATGTATGCAGTGTCTTTTAAAAAGCAAGCATGATGTACAATAAAGTGTTAAGTGTAACAGATGTATCTTCTAAGTGTTACCTTGGAGAAATGTGTATTATTGTTTTTAAGTACAGTATAATTATTCCGTACAGATAATTATTTACCACTCTGCTTTATTTAAAGCTGGTTTACTTTATCTTTAGTGCTCCCTGGCGCTGCTAGCATGAAGAGCAAACGATCATGTTGATCACGACTTGCATATTGGCGAGGAGTCAATCGACTTGCTTCACAGTACGACAATCCAAATGCCACCAAATGTTTTGCCCTTTACCGAATCTTTATATCGATATTCCCTTTGTAAGAGCATTTGTTACCAATAACCCCTCTGCTCTTTTACGCAGTCTCTTTGTCTGTGCCTTTCGCTCGTACCAACACAATAATGACTTGATTGTCTCTTATGTTATGACTCAACCTTTTAGACCTTCTTTTAACTGCATCTGTTCCTTTACTGCCCTAAAAATAAGGTAATTCAGCCAATTAGGCTGTTTTCCGTTCCACTTCAGAGTTTGTGCACACAGATTCAGTTAGTCATATAAACCGTCTTTGTTGCTGTTCAGCGTGTCTCAGTGGTGTATGTTTTCAGTCATTTAAATTGCTGAAATGCTAGAACAACTAATGAACTGTGCATAAACTATAATTGAATATTTTTTAGACTAATAAATATGCTGTTCCGAAGCATAAACAAGCAGAGATGCAGATTTTCGTCAGGATTTCTAGTATAGAAAAGACAGCTCTGGTGAATTTACTGTTTACACTACAGTATATACAGTATATACTGGACATGCACCAATATATACCGCCAGAACATAGAACTGGTGCTAAAAAGTGTTCAGATCAGATTGGATTATATAATTTAATTTAAGCAACAATTTTTACAGCTCATATGCATCTAGAAGCTTACACCAATTTTAGTATCAATACTCATAAAGAAATATGAATAATTTGCATTGTTAATTATTATTGTTTTTTGAAGCGACGCTGAAAAATAGCCATTTTTGGAGCACATAAAGTATAGAATCATCTCTCCATCACTTTCACATTGCATAAACTTCAGAAGTAGCTTCTTTGGCATAAACATTTTCTTTATTATATGTATAACATAAAAATAAAAAAAAAATCAACTATGTTTTGGCTGATAGACGATACTTGTATATCCTCCACAGAATGTGCAGGGATTCTTGAAAACTGTGCTACACAGGTTTGTCACGTGTGCCGAAAGCAAGCTACAGTATTTATCAGAGTCACGCATTTTCTCCTGAATAAGGTTTTTATAGATTTTATTCTATGTACAGTATATACTCTATATACAGAGGGGACTTTGTCTAACTTTACTTTAGGTCAACAATATTAGAGAACAAAATGAGCAGAATGTAATCGATTTCATATGATGGACATGGGCTAATGGGATTATGTCAGTTTAAAAAAATCATAATGTGCTTCTTACTACAAAATGAAGATGACTGCAGGGAGAAAAAAAATGTCTGTGTTATAGTTTAGGTCTGTCAGCTATAGTTAGTCAAAACCAAACAGGGGAACAGTTCTGAAATGTTCCTGAGATGTTATAGAAACAATTGTTTTAACTGTTTTCTTTTAAGCACATTAGTCTTGCCATAGCATGGATGAGTGGGTGCCTGGTTTCTGTTCTCCTCTGTCCATCTGCTTTTATTCTGGTTCTTTCAGCTAATTTCCACCCATTAAATACATACTACTAGATTGATTTTATACGTTAAATGTGAGAAAGTGTGTAAATGGGGCCTGTGATGGACTCGTGTCCCATCCAGGATATATTCCCACCTCATGCACAGCATTCCCAGGATAGGTTCTGTATTATTATTCTCCGGATAAAATCTTTGCTGAAGCTGATTTACGGCTGAAATAGCACTGAAGGAAACCGGCAGCTATTGTGGAGTTGACATGTTCATTCTAATGCTTTTCAGAGTCACAGGAGGGGAGCTGTTTGAAGATATTGTGGCCAGAGAGTACTATAGTGAAGCTGATGCCAGGTTAGTATTCTGACATAATGATAAGGAATAGTTGTATATATACAGTACCACTTCTTATATTACATACAGTATTGATGTAATGATTTAAATATATTATTTTTCGCTTCTACAAGTCACTATTAAAAAAAAAAAACAAATAATAAAATGTGCTAGTGACATGTTAAATAAAATAAATGGGAAATTAATCTGCATACAATATGTGAGCAATGACTGTTTAAAATGTGTGTGTTTTTGTTGTGTATCTTGCTTTGCTGTGCATCTATATCCTTTCATACTTTCTTGTCCCGAGCTGTATCCTAATGCTTTAATGGTCCGTTCCATTCCTGGTTAATGTAGATAGAGTTGTCTTTGCAACAGTGCAAGTACTCTATCCTGTTGTATATTTGTTAAATGTTTTGTGCTCATTGTGAATTGTATGTTTAATTCCACGTAAACTACCTTGTATTCAGTAAAATCTTCACAGTGGTAACCGAATACTCATATAAAGCTAAAGGATTTTTCCTGCATTGACGTATTCCATTTGTTGTTGTTGTTGTGGGACGTTCTGTGGTATGTTTGATCTGTGCTTGCTGAACTGTATTTCTCCTCTTTTGCTTTCCTGCCATGTCTTTTTCTCCCTCAGTCATTGCATACAGCAGATTCTAGAGAGTGTAAATCATTGTCACCTAAGTGGTATTGTCCATCGAGACTTGAAGGTTAGTATGACAGCCGGAAACGTATGACAATCCTGGCTTGGCTCTCCAGATGAACAATTAACAACCACTCGATCACACGGATGCTGTGCTCTTTTAAGCTCACTGCACCCACCTTAACTTCTTCTGGTCTGCATCAGGGGTTGTAAAGAGGGGGGAAAAATAAATATGCATGTAATGTCAGAGAAACGTGCTCTAACCAGTGGCTGTGAGGTTTGACTCGAAGGGATGTCTACATGGAGTTACCCATGATCTGATGGAGCAGCTTATAAACTTTTTATTTAATAAGTAATTAATGTCAGAATAGAAAGTCAGGGTTATCCTAATATCCTACTAGGGTCAAGCCCACAGCCACCTCTAGTGCAAACACCACTTCTGCTTTGAGATCAAAGAAAGTAGGACAGAGAGAACACTGAAAGCAATGAGAATTGGATTTATCGCCCAATATGGGCCCAATAAATCCTATTAATGTATGTTAAATAAATCCTAGCTTTTTGTAGAGGCCATGTTAAGTCTAGATTCTTTAGTTAACTCCACGACTCCTCTAACTTTCTTGGTCTCAATGCAAATGCAGTGTGTGTGAGCTCATGACTAACCCACACCCCCCTGGTGTTTGCATGCAGTCATTGCATTCAGCAGATCCTTGAGGCCGTTCTCCACTGCCACCAGATGGGAGTGGTCCATCGCGACCTGAAGGTGAGTAAATGCACTAGGGGGTCCGAAACACCAAATAAATCTTTCTTTTTTCCTTCATTCAATGCACTAATAAACCAAATATTATTATATATTATGGGGATATTATGGTCAAATTGTGGTGAACTTTGGTAATGTTGATAAGTCACTGACATCTTGTTCATTTCCTAACTCACAAAGTCTAGGGTTTCTAGAGCATACACACCACCCGCCCCCCAATTTCCCACCAATTATGAGTGTTTTCAGTGTTGTTTCCTCTAGTCAAAGAGGCCTTAGTTATTCCCCCAAAGGTCTGACTGCTGGATTAAATGGTGTTTGAGACAATAAAATTAATATACTTGCATCATTAACCTTTCTGTGTCTATAAACGAGTGATGTACACCTATGCCTAGTGCATGATAGTGTTACCTTAGCCGAAACTACAAAATCTTCCATCCCCCAACACACCAGTGCCAAGGTTCCGAGTGCTGAACGTTAATTTGCTAATCAAATGAGCCAGGTGCAGCTACGAGTGTAATCCTTTCCCTGCTTTTAGAGTCCAGACTCGTCATATGATTCGCTGTTGCTACAGCGTTACCATGGCAAACACACGGAGGCTTGGGCGTGGTGGTGGAGATGAAGTCATTAGAGAATAAACATTAAAAGAAAAGATAATATTGTTTTTCAACGGGAACCTAATTTAGGTATTATGTCTGTGCAAATATGTCTGGCTAGGGTTGTGTTAATGTCACGTTTATAACACGTGCGCACACGTGCAAACTCACACACAGTGCAGTTACATTTATTCCGATTCACCGGACATTCTAGTTCAGCGAGCATACAAGCAGAACACGACTGTATAAGCGTCATAAGAAGCTACCTTTTTTGGTTCATACATACTAGCATTTTACTCCATTTTAGTCCCCGTTTTTAAGACCTGTAACCCCACACCAGTCACCCCCTTCCTGCCACACAATCTAATCATTGCTTATAAGCTCTGTTAGGCTTGTGTGGTCGCAGTTTATTTGTTAAAGCTCTTCCGAAGAAATAATGGAGATTAACTTGAAGATGAAGGTGCTCAGAATGATTGTCCATACCCGTAGTGCCATTTATTGAAAGGTCATTATTTGTCTTTGCTCTAAAGCAAATTTTGACATACATCTTCACCTTGGCACTCTGCAATATAAATACATTTGGTGGATTATTACAGATGTGCTATGTTTTTCAATGTCTTTAGTTAGACCGCTTGAGACTGAACCATTTCTGTAGGTCAGGAATACCGTGGAAGGTGTTTCCCCTGGCTTGCACCGACATGTCTGCACCTCCCACTCCCAAACATATATGTGCAGAATGAATACAAAAACAGTATCATGGTTTGCTTTAGACTACTTTGCTTTTGTGAGAGCATGTGTTCTATTACATAATGGCTCTTGGACTGACTAGGTGTCCTTCTTTCACTGTAAAATACATACTGTACTGATTGCACTCCATACAAGTTGTACACTGAGGTATTTAAAAGGTAAATGGTTTTAAAGGTATGCAAAAGCAATGGCTGCACTGTTGATGTTAATGTAGCAATGGCTGCGTTAGCATCGATCGCACCTCCCTTGTAGCATGGTAGCACGTTATTAGCATAAATGTTTCTGCATGAGTCACAGCGAATGGCTGCCCGATTAACTGCACCTGAATGACCTGACCTCTGGACGCCTTTGTGAGAACGTTACTTCGGCTCCTTTTGCTGTTTTGCTATGAAACTCGATAGGTTAAATACGAGCTGAATGACAATGTTCGTGAGCACCAAGTAAAATATAAGGACTTGTTGGTAAAATTTTTCAAATTTCTATGGGTTGTGCATGGTGTTAAATGATTTAAATAGATAAAATTAGCTAATTTAGCTGCACTTTAACAACAAAGTTCACGAAATCTCAGTGAAAATTGTTTTTAGTTATGATCACACCTATTACAGTTATTTGTGTAATTGTCAATTACAGTTGAATTTAGGAAAGTCCATTATTGTCTATATATGCCGATCAGCCATAACATTAAAACCATAAAAACATTAAGCCCAGTATTGTGTGGGTTCCTCTTGTGCCACCAAAACAGCACTGACCCCTCGAGGCATGACTGCACAAGTCCTCTGAAGGTGTGCTGTAGTATCTGGCACCAGGACATTACCAGCCAGCCGGTACATCGCATGGGATGGGTAATTGATCAGATTAAGATCTGGAGAATTTGTAGGCTGGATCAGTAACTTTAAACATTTTGCCTGCTAATCCCCATGCAGCAAGGTGTAGAGCACTGGGTGTTCTGGTGCCTTTCTATCCTAGTCAGCATTAAGTTTTTTCAGCAATTTTTTCAGCTACATTGGCTTTTCAGTGGGATTTGACAAGACAGGCTAGCATTTGCTCCCCACAGGCATAGATAAGGCTTGGGTGCCAATCATCCTTTCATCAGTTTATTGGTATTTAATTGCTGATCAATGTTAATGTTATATGGTGTTAGTGTTATGGCTCTTCTGTGTGTGTAATGTATATTCAGTTCCAGCTGTCTGACTGGGTTATGCATAAGTTTCTATCTTCAAGCATATATTGGATGGGGGAATTATAGCATGTACTTATGTATTATCATGTCCGTAATCTAAAGTTTATTCCTTAACAGCTTTATTTGAAGGTTTTTGGCACACTCATGCACCTTCTCCATTCACAGTGATCTTTCAAAAACTTTAGATTAAGCTTTTATTGCATTTATACTTCTTTTATTGCATCAGTAGCAACTGTGCATAACCCTGAAGGCATTTCTCTTGAGAATGACCTGGGTCAAAAATGATTCTTTGAAGAAGTAGCATTTACCTATAATTAAGCATCATGAAGTTTGGAACTGTTGACCACAAAAGTGTAACGCCATGGTGGCTGGGAAAATAACAAGTTATATTCCCAGTTTAAATGAGTGTATTGAGTTTTAATAATGCTCTTAAATCTATCCAAAACTGTTACATCCTAGTGAAGCATTTTTGAAGATTTTATAAACATTCTTGATCCAGGGTCAAACTCATAATGGTTTTTTAAATATAAAACACTCGGGTCCCAGGTCACATCTAAAGTTGCTCTCTTTGCTTTTGTAACTTAAGCCTGAGAACCTGCTTTTAGCCAGCAAACTCAAGGGAGCTGCAGTGAAACTGGCCGACTTTGGCTTGGCCATTGAGGTGCAGGGAGACCAGCAAGCATGGTTTGGTGCGTATTTACCTTAACACACAACCATCATAAATAGTGTCACATATACAGTATACACAAACATGACAACAGTGCAATGCATAAAATTTAACTTCTATGGCATAGTTGTTGGTGTAAGGTGAGCTGGATTGAGCATTTTAAAAAATACTTGGGATTTTCCAACACAAGAATGTAGATCAACCCACTGAGGGTCACATTGTGTTTTTTTCTTTATTTAAAATGATTAATATAATGTTGCAAAAGAAATATTGCAAAATGGATTCTTTGGCTCACATCAACATTGGACTTTTTATGTAATATTTATTTCTCTTTTTTTCCACAGTGGAGGGGAATTGAGAATTGTATTAATATTTAAATGATCAAACTCTGTTTTTTGATGCATTAATGGTTATTAGAGAAATCGCTTTCCTAAACTTTCTGTGTCAAATAGGACAAATTAGCATTTTGTCTGGGTTTTTGGCACAATGCCGAATGCACAACATGATGTTAGATGATTATTAATTAACAATTATATGAGATATGCCCACTTTTGCATTATTTATAGCCATCTTATTAATTATTTAATGTAAATGTGTAATGCAAATAAATGAGCCGAGACACCCTGAGCAAATAGAAAAGGGCTTTTGAAGTAATTATATATTTCAGTAGACTAACACATGCTAATGCACAATAGACTAATGCACATTCAGCCCCTGCTGTCACAAAGCAGACAACTCTTTAATATACAATGAGACAGCTGATGCTCAAAAGGACTAGGTTAATCCAAAAAGAGGAACCGTTCTGTGAGGGTGCTGCACAATGTTTATTCCTTTCACCTTTTATTCTTTTCTAATATATAGCAACCTTATTTATACACAGTCTGGCCAAAAAACAGCCACAATTTGGATTTTAATAAGCAAATACTTAAGCACCTTTGATTGGATAATTACTGCAGTGATTAATATGTTTCAATTATT
>JAOTRS010000040.1:14655241-14668937 GCA_028565755.1 Dinotopterus cunningtoni
AAGTAATGGAACCTAAAACTTCTAATTCATAATCTGAACCTGACACTACAGATTCAAGTGAGGATGATCTACATTTTGTTACTGGAACTAAGCCAAAGAACATTGCTGAGTACTGTGGTATTGGTGAATCTGGAGATAGTGGTCTGCATCCATCGACTGAATCTGGTGAAGATCCTCTAATGTCTAAATCTAATATCACAAATTCAGGTGACATAGGCCTGTACTCTGGGATGGAGTCAGGACTAAGGGGTCGAGATTCAAATTCTGATTGAAATGACTCAGGTGACTCTGGCCTTTGCTCAACATCAAAAAGGTCTCCAGAAAACAATTCAAGTTCCTCTAAATTAGAACATACAGATTCAGGTGAACATGATCTATACCCAGAAACTGGCAAACTACGCTCAGAAATAAATGGTCTGAACTGCTGTATGGGCGAGTCAGGTGATAATGGTCTATTCTCATCTACAGATTTCATGGAATCAGGTGATGATGCCCTAGAAAACGCCACAGCAACAACGTTTAACTCATAATCATCATCTTCTTCATAATTTGTATATAAAGTCACTGACTCTGGAGAGGAAGTTCTATGGCCTTTCACTGGCATTATGTCACAGAACAATCCTGAGTACTGTGGTACTGGTGAATCAGGACATAGTGGTTCTGGTGAATCAGGAGAATCTGGTGAAGATCCTCTAATGTCTGATGCCAAAATGACAGATTCTGGGGACATAGGCCTGTACTCTGGAATTGAGTCAGGGCTAAGGGGCCTAGCTTCTAATTTTAATTGAAATGAGTCAGGTGATTCTAACTGTTGCTGGAGATTTAGCATGTCTCCAGCAAGTGCTTTATTTTCTATTGAATTAGAACATACTGATTCAGGTGCTTGTGATCTATATCCAGAAACTGGGAAACTACTCTTAGGAAAAAAAGAATCAGGTGATAATGGTGCACTTATATCGGTCCTCACGCTGTATTCAAAAAAACGACCGTAAGGGCAGAATGTTTTACCTTTGTACTGGGGATCATAAACTTTACTCATGAGATTATGAGTTTCGGTCTTAGTGGCTATACAGGTATCTACACTGTCCTTGGATGTTTTAAGACTGAATTGGTCTTGGATTTGCGCAGTTACACTAGTCCTAGCTTCTGACAACCCAATTCTTATGGCTCCATGATTGGACACAGAGTCACATGTATCTGTGATTAAGGTTTGAGCATCTGTTCCTTTTATTGGCACACTTGATTTATATTCTTTGGGATTACTAAGTTCATGTGTCAAAGTAGATTCAACCTGTTCAGGTGAGGCATCCCCATCTTGTGTTGAATTTTTCGATAGCTTTTTTATCTTTCGACATTTTTTGGGAGATACCAGAGCAGATAGATTTAAATGTTCATTGGATGTGAACTCCTTTTCAGATTCCATATCTGCTGTCTGTTTGTTCAAATGTTTGGTTGCATCAGGAAGTAGTAGACCTTGTGGATCACATGTACTTGAGGAATTATCAATTTCTAAAATCTCAGCGGATTGCTGACTTAACCAGTGGCTTTGCAACAATGTAGGTTTGGCTTCAGATATAGTCATTTTTGCTAATTCTACCTGAAATGAAGATATTTCACGTACAACAAGTGAGACATCATAATCCGCCCCTTTCTTTTTATATTCAGGAAATATAAAATCTCGTGAAAGTCCAGGAATATTAAGTGATGATACAGAATCTGGTGAAGATGGTCGATTCTCAAACTGGATTTCTGTGGGCGAAATCACGTTGTGCTCTGTGTCTGAAAGATCTGACTCAACTGATTCAGAGTGATATCCTAAAGATGTATAAAATTCACAAACTGGTAGTGAAAAACTTGGTACTGGGGAATCAGGTGAAAGAGGTATGTGATCATTAACAGATGAAAATGAATCAGGTGACAAAGGTCGATATTCCTCTGAAAATACTATTGGAAAAAAAAGCTCACATTCTTTGTCTGAAAGATCAGATTTTGGTGATACAGATCTATGTTCGTTTACAGGCATGATTTCATATACATTTTGAACAAAGCTGGGAAGAGGTGAATCAGGGGAAAGGCATTTCCGTTCACTGACCGATAATGCTGATTCAGGAGATGACAGACGAGCTTCAAACAGCCATTCTGATGACAATTCACACCCTAAATCTGAAATCTCAGATTGAGATGATGATATAGATCCTTTCACTTGTGTAAAGTAGTCACATACGTCTGGTGTAAAACTGGGTATTGGCGAATCACAAGAAAGTGACCTATACTCATTCAACGATACTGTTGATCTAGGGCTAGATATTCTATCCACAAAGATATCGAAAGTCAAAGGATCATGCTCAGAGTCAAGAGTATCAGGGGATACTTCACTGTCTAACCTGTCAATGGTATAGGACTCAGCACCAAAAGATCCATTTGATTCAGGTGTAAATGATCTACATTCATTCCATGATCCTGGTGAAATTGGTCTATCAATTTCATCATTAACCATTAAAAAAGATCTTGTGTTTGACTCATTAAAGTCAAAAGAGTACAGCTGATCAGAGTCCACATGCACATGCATGGAAAATTCTGGTCTTGTGTATTCCCAGACTGGTGGTAAAGGTGACTGTGGTCTAAAATCCGGTATGGGAGAATCAGGAGAGAGTAGTTTCTGTTCAGTACCTGATGCTACAGATTCTGGTGAACATACTCTTAATTCATCTATCAGTGTACATGAGTCTAGAGAGCCTGATCTGTACTTAACTGGAATTGGTGAGTCTGGTGGTAGTAAAATGGTAGACTCGGGTGATAAGGATCTATATTCATGCAAAGACATTTCCAAGTCAACTTCATATTCAGATACAGAAACTGGTGATGATGATCTACACTCAGTTGAAGACATGAGACAAGACACTGAAACACTAGAATATTTTGTCTCGTCCAGGGAATTTGTTGCTTTAAGCATAGACTCTGGTGTGTGTACTGTATTGAACTTTAGAGCTTCTGACCCATCCATGATACGATTTGATAAAGAATTTGTCTGTCCAGCTGCTGACTCGAGTGACATCTGAGAAAGTGTAGAATCAACATTATTTGCTGCAATTTCACCCTTATGCCAAGGTAGCAGATGTTTTGGGGGTGAACTCCAAGATGTCTTAATGTTTTGCAGTTGCTCCTTAGTGGAAATCTTTTTGTCAGTTGTTTCTGAGGATACGAAAACAACCTGATCAACAGTTAAGGCCTCTGCTGCATCCAGTTTGTTCACAATAAAGTCCTTGTGTTCAGATGATTCAGAACTCTCTGTAATTATTTTAATATCTTTGCCAAGAGCCTTTGCCAAAACATACTCTTCACCGAAAAGGGCTCTGTAGAATTTATCCGAAATCTCTTCGACATGCTTCTTTATGTACTCATCACTCGACTTTTGGTTACTTGGCAGTTCACACACAGGCGTTTCCTCAGCTTTTAGGATTGGTATTTCCATCTCATCATATGTGTTTTCTGGTATTGATGAAGCTAGTGTGACTTTGTCACAAGTCGTTTCGTTTGATGGCTGAAAGAACGGAAGTGACATAGGAGACGCACAATGGGAAACATAATCCTCAGGTACTTGTTTTAGCTCCAAAAAGAGCTCACTGAAATCTGCCTCACTGTGCTCAGACTCCATCAAGGTCTCTTCAAAATCTGTCATTATTATTTCTTTTTGCTTTGGTCTGCAGACTTTGGGAGATTCAGTTGATGAAATGCCCTTTCCAATGTATGTATGAGTAGGAATGTGCTCTGGTTGACCCCCAGCTGCACCTAACTCTTGCAAAGCCTCATCATGATTGGGATTTAACTGCTGAGGTGAAATTTTCGATGGTAGTTTGGAAAGACCTTTCTCTTTGTAAACGTGGCTATAGTGGTGAGACTGGAGTTTCCATGGTGCAGTTTTGTACAGGGTAAAGAAAGGACTTACTCTTTTGATAGTGCCAGGGAACTGTTGTCTTAGACCAATCATCTCAAAACCAGACAGTGTTGAGCCTTCAGCCACCCTATAAATAAAGATGAATTTAAAAATAAAGTAATTTTAAAGCTATTGGTTTGATGAAATAATTAGGCTTTTTTTTTTTTAAAAGACTCACTCCTCAGCTTGATCTATGTGCAGCTGTGACTTCTCTTTCTGGGTATCGAGTGAAGATACACTAGAAGAAAGATCTTCGACAGATACTAATGGAGGTTGACTTCCAGACTTTGGCATTCTTGTAGTGAGCTCTGTGTGGCGGACTGGCCTAGGGCTGTCAATGTCCTCTTGAAGAGCTGAGAAACCTGGTGGGGAAATTACAATGTTATAATTCTGTTTTTAAAAGGCAAAACATTGCACTATTGCAGTATCAATTATATTTGTCTGATTTTATTATTTTTAAAATTAAATACTGTATATTATTTTTCAGTTTGTCAAAGTGGATATTATGGTTACCGTCACTGTGGTCAAGTGATATAGACTGCTCCATTTCTGCATAGGTATGTGGTGAGTGATCCTGAGTGGACTGTACAATCTTAGCTTTGATAAGATGTACAATGTCCATACGGTTAATCTTCGTGAGCTTTGAGATCAAAATGCTTTCTGTGGACAATTTGAAAGTGTGTAACACATTTAAATATGCCTTTTGTTTTTAATTCTTCAATTAAAAAAGATTTCAGCTTTAGGCTAAAAAACAATATCTGAGTCGGATCCCAAATGTCTATGAACAATATTATTCACTTTTTGGACATATCTTGCATTGACTATTCATAAGTCATTTGTGTGGAAACTTTTACATACAATTTAACATCATCAGTTTCCATTTTTGGAAAAAAAAAAATGGATTCACTATGATATTTGTTGTAACAAATTGTTATTTACTTTTAAGAAGTTATTAACAATCCTACCAGTAGCATTTGTCCCCTCTCTTTTTGTCCATAGTCTTATGAGTGCATGACTTTGGTCTTGTAATGAGTTTGGATTCTCTACTCTTATCTGATTGACCTGCTCTTCATCAATTTCAAGTTCATGAGCCAGCTCTAGATGAAAGAAAGAAAGCAAAGCAATATTTGAAAGAAAAGACAGTACTGCAATTACTGATGTCAGAGTTCATTTTAAATTGTATATATAGTATTTATGACAAAGCCAGCCAACCCAGCTAGCTATTCATATCATATGCAACATTGTTGAAAGCAAGTATTTAACAGGAGAGCACACAGTATAATGTGTGATTTAAAAGAAAAACTGAGAGAGGTACAAGGGAGGTTTGGTCCATGAATCGTTCTGTTAATGTTCTTGTTTTATCACCTAATGTTGTTGTTGGTCTTTCGGTTGCTCCCGTCGAAGGGTCACCACAGCCTACTGTACCATCAATTAGCACAGCAACTTGGCACAGGTTTTATGCCAGGTGCCCTTCGACACAACCCTCCTATTTTATCCAAGCTCTGGACCGGCACTGCATGCAGTGGCTGGATAGTATGGGTGTGGTAACCTACCAACAGCAGGGGTCAAACATAGGTCCTTAGATCCCTAAACCAACAACCTAAAGCTTTAGCCGCATGAGCTACTGCTTGCCTTGTGTTAGCACCTAATACCAATGTTGATTACCTGTCCAGCTGAAACCAAGATGATCAGCCATTACAGCCAATCGTCCTTCCTTCCTGTCAAGCTCATCCTGTGGATCCGCTGAAAATGCCATGGTCAAGACACATAAAATGCCATCACCAAAACACATACTACAAAAACTAAGAAAAATGGTCCCTATAATAGTGAATAGAAGCAGTCACAAAAAAGATCATATTCACTACTAATGGAGACAAAATGTAAATGAAATACAGGTAGGTGACAAATGAAAAGAAAAAAAAAAACTGCTGAAAAATATTGAGGCACTGCAAGCTGCCAGTATAACGTTAACATAAATTGACACAAGTGTCTGGTACAGTACTGGAGGTATGGAGCAGCACTTTCTGAAAGATAACTGCTTAGTTGGTCTTTAGTTGTCTAACTGCTGGGTTCAGGTCTGGTGGCTACAAATACCAAGGAATAATATTTACATACTTTTAAAAACATTCAGTAAGACTTCGTGCCATGCAGATTGGGCATGGCCATCCTGAAAGGGTTTATACTCATCTCATCCCACTCTTAACTCTAAGATGTCAAGTGGATACAAATCATGCTAACAAAATATCTCCCACAGACTGACATAGTTTTTCCTTTAATTTGTCACCCATCTGTACATAATCACTGGCTTTCTCTTGCCTTTAAATTACGTTTACTATTTGGTTTTAAATCTGCTATGTTTGAATTCTAACCAAAAATCATCAAACACTTAAATAGCATATCAGATGTTTATCATGATTAGCTAGATTAGCTGTGATTAGTAAAGATTCACTAAAGGCATTCTCTGTAAAAAAAAATTTTCCCTATTTTATTTTGGTGCATACTATGAGCTAGGATGCACTGTAGATAATTTCATGAGATATAGTAATTTGCCAGTAATCCTAGGGAAATATATAGAGGGGAAAACATCATTCCATATGCATATCTATAAAGGTCTAGATGTATGGCAGTAGCCATTTTAGCATGCTCTGGAAACTAATTCTTTAATAAAAATAGCATGTACAAAACAAATTAATAAAATAATTCCTGTCAATACTGTAACACATACAAGGAAAGGAGACAGACACAAACACAATTCAAACGTCACAAAAGCACCAGAAAGAGTTGAAGCTTTAGCTACAAGACAGAGAGGCAGCACCTTCATTGCTAACGTGCTGAGGCAGATGAGAGAGATAGAATGGGCCCCTTATGATGGGGATACCTTGACTTTGGACTTGGGCTTTATCAGCAGGAATTCTTTCCATCTGCGTCTCAACAGGGTCGTCCCATCGAGGCCTAATGACCAATGGGTCCTCAGGAAGAGGCATCTGCATGTCAGGATAGGGCTCACTTTCTATTACTGAGACATCTATGGTGCTGCTTTCATCGTCCGACATGGCAGCTGCCTCCTCTTTCTCTTTTTCTGCTTGGGCCAACCTCTCCACTAGCTTAGCTGCCTCATCACTAATCTCCTCAAAAAAATCAATCGACTTCTTGCGGCTGTCGGATGGCTGATCTTTTTTGCCAGGTGTAGTGGTATGGGTTGGTTGACCAGGCTTTCCCCTGACAGGTAACTTCGATGGCAATGTCTTATATTTGCTGGGCAACTCAGTACCTGCTGGATGGCCATGGTCCTTTTTTGTTGGTTTCTTTGTAGAATCACTTTCACAGAAGCTCTTGGCTTTGATAGACCTTGTCACTCTGGAGCCTACAGAGGGACCTGTGTCTGTCTCAGATTTTCTCCTTGTTTCAGGTTTTACAGGTAATTTAGACTTTTTCTCCTTAGGAGATTTCACTGGTAAATCATGAGAAATAGATTTTATAGGGATTCTTGATTTTGGCTTCTCCTCCTCCTTAGAGAAGGAGGCTTTTTTCTGAGTGGATACAGAATTACCTTTAGAGCCAGGCTTTGTTTTTGACTTTGATATCACTTTGGAAGTTTGGGATTTCTTTTCTGGGGCTTTGGGTACTTCTATCACTGAGTGTTCTTCCTCTGGTGAGGAATCTGAGGACTCTTGGTCCTGCTGGGAATACACTGGCCTGGTTACTGTTGACACTGCTGTCAGGACATCAGTTATGATAATGTCTGAAGAACCAAGATCAGTCCCTGAAGGACTACCTTCAGCTGACGTGTGTGATTTTATTTCTACAGCTTCTTTTGCAATGTTGTTTTTACTAGTTTTGGGTAAAGCAGAAATAGCCAATTTATTGGGGATTGCTGACTGTAAGGCATGTGACTTAGAAGTTATACATGACTGATCATCCTCAGGTGTGGAGTGAAGCGATATATCTTTAGCCTCTTTTAAAGGCACTTCTGCATCTTCTGGTTTAATCTGCTCAGTGAGGTTTATGGCAACCTCTCTTTCTGCTCTAGTGACTTCTGCACCAGGTTCATCCTCTATAAGTGCCTCTTCAATTGGTTGCTCTCCTATTTGAAAATAAGCAAAGCCTTCCTCCTCATATCCCCGTTTAGTCATGTCAATTGCTCCACTTCTAGTCATTTCAAATAGTTTACCCTCTTGAAAAAGGAAAGGATTTTGTTCACTTGTTGGTGTGCCTTCTTCAGTGGGTGTCCTCCCTGGTGTAGTGTCTGGAGTTGCACCTTGGGACTGTCGATCTACTGCCAGACCCAAAATCTTTTGCTCCTCTTCTTTGACTCTTGCTGCAAAGGCTTCATCATCTTCCCGCATAGTGTTCCAGTTGTCTGCCAGTGTTTTTGCAGTTACCCCTCTAGACTTTGTTTTGGGAAGTTCTTTTTCTAAATCATCTTCAGTGTCTTCATAAATACATATTTCTGGTTTAAATGTTTCTCCGGCTTGCCCAATAATACTGGGCAACAAATCAGTTTTATCTTTTAAACCATCCCTGCTTAAACCTAGATCAGCCGTTTCTTCAGGCCTCATTTGGTCACCTTTATCATCATCATCTGTTACATTGTGTTCTATCTGATTTTGTGATTTGTTATAAACTCCCTGACACTCTGTTGTAATTTTCTGCTTTCCACCCTTATCACCATTTTTGCTTTCCATTGATTTTATCTGGCTTTCATCTTTTAGTTCAGAAGCTACACTGAACATTGTTTCATTGCTTAACAATTGTCTGTTGTTCTGTTCTAATTCTTTTAAGCTAAGTGACTGCAATTCTGTCTGTAGAGAGATCTGATGGACTTTTGCTGAATGTATTTCTGAGACAGACTGAGGTCCCTCCATTGCTGATTCATCTGTTGATGCTGCAGTGTGGGCCATGTCCTCAGATGTTTGAGGGATCTCATGCACACCTGCTGGAAAAGGAGAGGGAGGTTGTACTTTAATAGTAGGTTCAACAGATTGTGCTACCTCTGACCCTTGTTTTGTCTCAGTAGGGCCAAAGCCTTCCACTGAGGTTGTTTCTACTTTGGATTCAGGCCCAATCAATATGATGCTTTCATGCCCTCTTTCAGACTCATTCACTGTCTGAGAGGAGATATTTTTGCTATTGCCCTTTCTGTCTTTTTCATCCTGCTCCATCTCATCAAATGTTTTTATTTTGGCAGCCATTTTAAACATCTCTTTCTCAGGAGTGAATTTCCTCTGGGTCATGACACACTCCAACACATTTCCCTCTGTATCCTCAGGTATGACACATGGATATAGGAACATGGACAGGACCATAGGGTCTGGGGTTTGGGGATTAAGTTTATAACTTACCTCTTCAGAACTTGGGGTGTCAGGTAAAAAGGGACTCTTACCCGAACTCATCAGCTGGGATGTCTGCTCGAAATTGTCATCGCCGACACTACCCTCCTGGTCTCTGGGGAGTTTATGCAAATTTTCTGGGGGTAACTCAGGAGCTGTGGAGGATGTCGGGTGCCCTGAAGTCACACTGGGTTGCTCTACTGTTGGAGGAAAGGCCATGATGCTTTTTTGTGCTACAGGGCTGCTTTCTAGAGAATCACAGCATGGGGAGTCTTTAGTAGGACTGGGTTCAATTGAGTCTGGGGATTTATGGGAGGAGTTGTCTTCCATAAGGGGGCTACCTTCTAATGAGTCCTTATGACTAACGGTTGTAGAATCATCAGCTCCTGGACTATTGGTCTCTGAACGATGTCTAAGAGGCAGTACTAAACCACTATAACCCTGTGTGTCAGCCCTTGTAGCCTGCTGGTCAGCTGAGGTTGATAGTTGTTGACCATCTGATGGCTCCTCATCACTCAAAAAACTGTCTATTGTTTCAGAACCCCTTTTGGTTAGTTTTCGAGATTTTGGTGGTTTAGCTGACTTCAACATAATGTCCTCATTAACAGAGAATTTTTCATCAACAAATGTAACAGTTTTGCCCGGAGAAGCAGATACAGATTCACTTTTTGAAGGATAATCCATTGCATTTTTCACAGACAAGCATCCAAAAGTTGTTGAAGATGTCTGACTATCGGTTGTCTTTGCAGCAATGGAGTTAGATAGTGTACTTGTGTCCTGTTTGGCTGTAACTGTTTCTACTTTTGACATTTTTTCATCTATACATTGACCTGGGCGTTTAGGTGATGATGAAAGGCTTTCAGGACTTGTGTCCAGAGTTTCTGCCATGCCCTCATGTTTGTCACTGTCCTCTGAACTCATGTGGACTTCGCCTTCACCTATGCTGGCACAAGGGGAAACTGCTAGATCTTCAACTTTTTGACTGTCAGAGATTTCTTTAAGTGCATCTGGCCCACTATTAGGTTGGGAATCTCTAGTGTCCATAGATAAATATTTTGTTACTGGAGTAGCCAAATTGCTTTGGACTGTAGGGTCTGTTGACTGCAAGGCAGTAGTAGTCTCATCTTGGCCTTTTAGAATTTTAGGTCCTTCACACTGAATACTGTCTTCTGGTTTTGCTTTTACATTGGAACTTAAGTCATGAGAATGTTGTATCTCTGTGCTAATCTGATGTTCTTTCGTTTTCTTTGAGTCAACACATTTTATAGCTTCAAGTGACACTTTTTGTCCAAGTGTCAATGTTTGAGACTGGGACTGTGTGGACAGGGTCTCCTTCATTTGACCTGATTTTGTGTGCTTTGGTACAGAACTTGTTTTATGTTCAAAAAGTCCAGACTTTGCCTTCGAAGGGTCTTGTCCTGTCTGAAAAGCCCTCATGAGTTCTTTTACTGACATGGTTTCTTCTAGTCTCTCAGACTCATTTTTTTGTGATTTTACAGGAGCTTGTGATTTTTTAGTGGTTGCTGTTTTTTGTTCTTTAACAACAGGAGATGATTTTTTCCCCGAAAAACCAGGAGAGGATTTGCTGCTAGTCTGCTTGTGGCCTTTTTGTTCCTCCTCCACCTTCTTTTGAAGAGCTTTAACTTTGTCTTTAATTGAGCCAATAGGTGTTTCTTCAACTACTGGAGATACAGGAGATTTTTGGCTTGAGGGGGCATGTAAGAGGCCATCATCTTGATGTGTTATTTCCGTTTTCTCACTAACAGAACCTGTTTTTAAAGGGGATACATTGCATTCATCACTCTGACCATGAGGCCCTTTTCTTCGAATGGGCTTTTTTACTTCAGCCATAGGTATTTTAGTATCTTTGATCACAGATGGTATAATTTTTTTGCCCCCCTTGCGCAAAACAACTTCAGTGAACTTTTCTTGTACCACATTCTCCTTCACCACAGCTCCAGATGTCACAGGTGCATCAAGCATGTACTCTTTATGGTCTCCCTTTTGTGTCTGTGACCCTCGGCTGCCTCGAGTATCCTTTAGAAGTGCCTCTTGGGTCTCAAAAGCTGCCATCATTTTGGCCTCCTCAATTTCACAGTCTGAAAGAAGAACCCACTCCTCATCCTTTCCATATGGTCGACTTTTTGCTTCTGCTGACTCTTTATCAGCCTTATCTTCATATGTCCCACTCCTTAGAATTTTATTGACTTTCTCCAAATCCTCTTTTACCTTTTCCATTATTTCAAAAGGTCCCCCTGACACCTCCTCCACCCCTTTCTCTAGACTACCCCCATGCATAGAGTTTGACTTCTCAGATGAATCAGTGGTCAGAATGGCAGTCATTTTTATCAGATCTTGTTTCATCTCTGACACCTCAGAAAGTAAATCTGGGCTCGCAAGGGCAGGAGAATCTCGAATCAAGTGACTTTTCAGGATGGATGTCTCTGTAGAAGTTTCAGTATCTTCATCGTCTTCATTTACAAGGAGGACATTTAAGGAGCAAATTAAACAAAACGTTTAAATTATAGGGAACAAAGATTTGAAAAAGAGGTCAGGTTTGGATTGGCACAAAGCTTCAAGGAACAGAATAGAACTGAATGTGGTAAGAGTGAATTAAAGACAGGACAGACAAAGAAATTTACAGGGATGAATAACAACTGCAAAGCAAATTATAGCCAAATCTTATAGACCTTAGGGAAATAAGCAGGAAATAACTTGCTTATCTGAATTCAGCACAAAAGCACATTCACACATTCAAGACAATGGAATAAGCTGAAATGAAATTTTAATAAATAAATAAATAAATAAATAAATAGTGGAGAACCAACACAGATAAACATTTTCTCAAACTTATTACAAAAATTAATTAGGGTGAATAAAAGAAATAACTTGTTTTCAAAAACTTTTTAGTTTCCAAAAGAAAGCCAGTGATATAACAAAAGTGTTTGTTTTATGAATAAAGTAATAAATAATTGCTATTTATGTCTGTAAACTAGTTAACCTTAAAAAAACATGAAAATTATAATAAATAAATAGAATATCAAAATATACAGCTAGAACGTGCAATGAAGAAGGTAATGTTAAGCAAGCTGTCAAACTTAAAGATGATTATACTGCTTGCACACATTCCAACATTCAAATACACACACACACACGCACACACACACGCACACACACATGCACACACGCGCACACGCGCACACACACACGCACACTGTAAGTCAAGTTATTTCCATGCAAAGATTATTAACTTCTAATAGGTAAGTACTGTATGTAGTGGGTACTGATTCCAGTCCACATAAGCAATTAAACACTTGTTACATTTTATAGTGAAAATGGATTTATGTGATCATCACTGCAATAAAGTATGTAATCTATTAAAAGAAAGTAATCATGTGTCTAAATCAATTTATGCAAATGGGTGTAAATTAATTCCATGTAAATTCAAGATCTTGTCAGCGTGTTTACTTTCTGTCAACTGCATACTGATGTGCAAATACATGCAAATTAATTACTTTAATTACAGTACATAATAATTTGAGAGAGAAACATAGTTGAGGCCAAATGTTTTCATATACCTTGGCTAAAGACATTTAAACGAAATCTTTCATTTCCTGTGTATGAGTTTACTTGATTTTAAATGGGGGCTGATTTCAATATAATAGCTAAAACACTGTTTTACGTGTCGTCAGGTTTGTTGGCCAATTGTTTGGAGCAAGTTTTTCTGTTCAGTTCACAAATTTTTCCATGGGATATGAAGTTTGGTGTGGCCGCTGCAAAACACTTATAAAGCTATTTTTATATTTAAGCAATTGGGTTACAATTTTCAGCATATGATTAGAGTCACTGTGTTTCATCTGACCAGTCTCAGAGTGGGGTCTTATTTTGTAATCCTTCTTTCTTCACTATTTCCTTTGTTTTTTTATTTTAATTAAAGTTCATTAACCCCTAAAAGTTAATTTGTTTTTCCTTCTTGAACAACACAGTGTTTTTGTAGTGTCAACATCTTTATATTCTCTGGTGATATTTTGGAAATTGCTCTTAAGAAGAAACTGGACTTGGGAAGGTCCACCGTTTTCTAAGATATTATCTGAGTTACAGTAAGTGGATTGTCCATGAAAGGGAAAAGGCCCTGGCTGTTAATACAGCAACTATTTAAAGGCTTCTACAGCCTAAAATTCTTTTACAATTGGTCCATCAAAAAACGTCTAAAATCAGTTTTTACAAAGTCCCATGCATCTTGGCATGGTCATGAGAAAACTATACAGTAAACTTGATATAGTTGTGAGTAGCTCATAAGGTTTTGACCCAAGTCTGATAAAGCCAATATGTCTCTAATCAATTATTTACAATAGATACCCTACTGAATTGCCAAATAAAATTTATGTAACATGAATTCAGTGGAGTTGTGAAAAAATATGTTTATAGTCTA
>JAOTRS010000040.1:14815253-14826629 GCA_028565755.1 Dinotopterus cunningtoni
TAATTTGACCATTAATTTTGTGACATTATAGGGGAAGCTGAGCTTCCCTTGCAGTCTTAAAGAAATCGCCACTGGTGAAAAGGTAATTGTCCCAGCAAATCCATCTCTGAATGGATATTAAAATAATATTAAAAAAATATCAGTATCAGGTTTTGGAGTGGCTTAATCAAAGGCTGAACTTAATTCTGATTGTGATGCTGTGGCATGACCTTAAACAGGCCATTCATGCTCAAAAACCCTTCAATGTGGCTGGATTAAAACAATTCTTTAAAGGAGATTGGGCCAAAATTCCTCCACGGCGATGTCAAAGACTCATTGTTAGTTATCGCAAATGCTTGATTGCAGTTGTTGCCACTGAGAATGGCACAACCAGTTGGGGGCAATTACTTTTTCACATAGGGCCAGGCAGGTTTGGACAACTTTTTTTAACCTTACTAAATGAAATCATGGTTTAAACTGCATTTTGAATTTACTCAGGTTATCTTTGTGTAATATTAAAATTATTGTGACAAATGTGCAAAAAAAATTAAATACATAAAAATCAGGGGGGGGGACTCCTTATTATGATTGTAGTCACATCCAATTTTTTTTCTACTAGTTCATAAGCCCAAAGCTTTCAAGATTACACCCAGAAAAGTGAAAGTAACAAAGACCACAACCTTTCCTTTTTCCTATTCCACTAAGCAAATTTCATCCATTTTTGTTTTAATTGCTTGTACCAAAGTGTAGCTAGCTATAGTGAGGTGTCAAACATTTAAAATGCTTTGTATAAACTATACACTTTTCTCACCTATACAATACAGAAATATGTTTAAACCTGGCAACATGACCAGTATGAGCTTACCCTTTCATATTTGTATGGAGCAACAGCATTCTCCTCTTTAATAAGAAAAATCTGACAAACCAACAACACACAATTAGAACATCGAGCACACACTCACTTTGTTTACACACACTCTCTGAAGTGCATACTCACCTGCTTGGTTTCCATAAGTATAGTTGCTGGCTTAGTTCTGCAGCAGAATGAGGAAATGAAAGAAGTGAGAAAAAAAGGTTAGAAACAGATGCAACTGAAAGACCAGAAGGATCCTGACTGTATCTGTGCATCACTTGTTTTTTAACTGCAAAGTGCATTACAAGCATGGATCTATGGTCAAGTGCTTCTGTTGATCTCAATCTTTAGTCAACTACAAATATCTCACTCTTTAAAAGGGTTGGACTCATCCTGCTCCACTGCTTCTATCCGCCTGCAGTCTTTTAATGGGATCTGTTTTTATAAAAAAAATATACAATAATAAATTATTCAGCATATTTCTTTTATGACTTCTAAATTGATATATGAATGTAAGAAAGAGGAACTTACCTTTAAAATGGCTTCCATCATCTCATCTGGCTCAAAAATTACTGATTTGGAGCAGATCTTCAGGGAGCCTCGAATATTTCTGTGACCAAATAAGGAAACAAACACAAACGTCAACTGAATACAAAAGGTATTTCATTTGCTGCTGTTATAAATTAGGGGTGTAACACAGTGACAATATTTGTTAATGGTGTGATGGTTCATAATTGATTTGGCTCGAAGAGTCACCACAAACCACCTCCAAGTTTAAAATTTTACTGCTACTGCATATTTGGGCCCATTCCTAAGCCAAAAAATACATGTTCTTTTTTTGCATGAGTGCAAATTATCTATTATTTTCACTTACTCAAAAGCTCTCTTCCATGCGCACTTTGCATTCACATCGGTTGCCAAATCACACCAATAAAATCCTGCTATGCATATACTTTTACAGCATTTGGCAGACGCCCTTATCCACAGCAACTTTATTTTTATCTCATTATACTGTACATCTGAGCAGTTGAGGGTCAAGGGCCTTGCTCAAGGGACCAACAGTGGCAAGTTGTTGGAGGTGGTGGTGGTGGGGTTTGAACCTGGGACCTTCTAATCAGTAGTCCAATGCCTCAACCTACAAACTAAAACTTACTCTGTAAACCCACCCACACTGATGAAAACCAGGCCAAATAATAACATCTGGACAAGTACTCGTACTGAAGTCCAATTATTTAAAGTTGTTGTTTTATTAAAAAATATTATTATCGAGATAATAGCAAATAATTCCAATTTTTTTTTCCATTCATCACTGTTCAACGAAAGAAAGTCAGCACCTTTTTTCTATGAATAAGAAAGAAAAATAGAAAAAATGCAATAGAAGTATTACATATTTTATTTTAAGCTTTTCTTTTGAATATTAAACATCACAAACATTGTTTATATTTATGCCAATTGGCAAAAGTTCCTTGCTTTAAGTGTTCTTTAGAGACTAAGCAAAAAAATATAGATTTTTTTGCTGAGACAAAAAAAAATGATCTGATGCATAACCAAAAACCATGATACAATCTGAACCATGACTTTTTATACCAAATGTAGGTGTGCTTAAACAGCATCCCTCCCTCAGTGATGAGCATCAAAACCAGAAGCACAAAACAGACTGTTGTTCACTAGTCCAAGAAACTTAGCAAACAATTCATTCTTACCACATGTGACGCTAGTGTGGGAATAGTTTACAGCACAATCTGTAGTATTATAAAGTAATTATGATGTTTTGCCGCCTCAAATGCCTACAAAGTAAAAAAAAAAAAAAAAAACTTGACAATGAGCATGTGTTGATCAATTGCGTTGCCTCTAATGCAGGCGCCATTAAGAAGCTTGTGCACTCGTCACAGAATAAGTTTTATCCGAGGCTGATTGGTCATCACTCACTCATTATCTATAGTGTTTTATCCTGTATACAGGGCCACAGGGGGACCTGGAGCTTATCCGAGGAGACTTAGGGTAAGAGGCGGGGTCCACCCTAGACGGGTTGCCAATCCATCGCAAGACAACTAATTACTGTGGGTGATTTGGAAACTTCAATCAGTTTACAAGGCATATCTTCAGATTGTAAGGAGAAACCAGAGAAAACCCACAACAGACAGGGAAGACGTTCAAAGGTCCATATGCACACAGACTGGAGACAAGATTTGAACTCTGGAGATGTGAGGTGAACAATCCTATCTACTGAACCACTTTGTCCACCAAAGCTTGTAGATTTCAGCACTATTAGGTTGTGGCTCAGTGTGTTAACGCTCTGAGTTACTGATCAGAAGGTCGTTGGTTCGAGTCCAGGCTCCACCAGGTTGCCTTGAGCAAGGCCCTTAACACTGTCTGTCTGCTCCTGGGGTGCTGTATAATGGCTGACCCTGTGCTCTGACCCCAGCCTACTAACAGGAAGCTGGGATATGCGAAAAATAAAAACAATAACAGTGCAGTAATGCATCTGTGATGAATAAAGACTGAACTTAGATCTTATATTACAAGTCAAGTTTATATAAGGAATTTGACCCTGTGATAGTTTTTCCCATATTGATTCTGAGTCTTTCCTCAAATTAAATCGTATAAACTTTCCGTACCAGGGGAAACATTTATATGAGTGGAAGTTCTAGGCGAGCTCACCTGTTTGGGAGTGCATTCAACCTGTATGCAGTGTGCTGTTCAAAATAATATTCCTCCAGGTCGAGTAACAGCAGTGAAAACCTGAGAAACAGAGAACACACTTTTATTTTCACATCCTATCCTGCATGGCTTCAAGCTCTTATCATTTCAGTAAAGCTTTGGTGTAACGCTGTAAATGCAAATAAAACTGAAATGAGAAACTTTCAACAAAAGGGTCTTTCAGCTGAGATTAAGCAACAGTTCAAACGTGAGGATTAATAAGCAACAGTGCATGTGACTGCTTTTTATCCAGGCAACTTCCGGCAACAACCTCACAACAATGACGCCTGTCATGCTAGACAGCACTTAACATGAGTTTATGATGTGAATTAACTACATAGAAAAGAGAGAGAGAGAGAGAGAGAGAGAGAGAGACTAGCTAAATGCTGGAGACACTCTCGGCCTGGAGACATGTGATGCATCGAGCTCGAGTTACTGTAATGAGTCTAAGTGTAGAGTGTGTAGAGTCAGATACCTCTCTTTACAGCGCTCCTTCTTCCTGATGAACGCCATTGTGCACCGATACACATTCAGGACTCACACACACACACACCAACACAGATGCCGAAACGAGCTACAGCTCTATCTTGAGCATTCCAGCGCCTCTGCGTAGGGACAACACTCCACTTCTTCGGCTTCGTTCTCTCTGTCTCTCTATTGCTTTCTCTCGCTGCGCCTGATGCGCATGTATGTGTGAACAGGAGCCGAACTAAAAAAAAAAAAAAATTCAATAAATCATCAGCAGTGAGTCGACTCTAAAACATTTGAATGAACACGTCACTATGAAATTAGTTCGTGTTTCACATACACGTTTGTATTCATTTTTAATATGCAAAATTATAACATGCAGCGAATGTAAATGTAAATTATTTTCGATTCTCGTACATTCAAAACGAAACGGGACAGTTATTTAACGTTATAACTTAATAAAAAGGTCAAGTAGGCCCCCACCCCTAAACATTTTTGTGTATTTTTTGTCATCGACAATCCAGACAATAAGAGGAACTTAAATCGACTCTTTCGTCTCCTGTACCCCTTTGAATTAAATTCCAAATCGACTCTTTCGACCACTGCTACATTCTGAATCAGATTCAGAATCGACTCTTTCAGCTCCACTACACCTTGAATTAGACCCCGAATCGACTCCCAAGTCTCAGCAATCGAACGTCCTCTTCTCCCCGCCGCACGCAAGCGCAAACACTCATGAACACATGAGCTCAAGACACTCGGCTTGTCAAGGGTTCTTATTGTCCGTGTTTTTCATTTCACTCGATTTAGTGAGTGTCGTTTTTACGCGAGAAAATTAATTTCTTTACCATTAAATGAAGTTTTCCAGTGTTTAAAATTATCCGCGTGCTAAAACAGATAACAGCACTTGTTTTTTTTGCAACATCACATGACTCAGTGAGTGAAACACCACTGATTGGTTGTTGAGAGTACGGGTAACCAATTAGAACCGAGCCCCGCCTTCCTGTCACATGGACTAGTTAAGACCATAACAGGCACGAAAATAGACTTTATTCGTGATTGAAGTCATTGTGATTGTATGTTTTAATACATTTACTTGTATAATTACAATTACTAATGTTTAAAAATTAGTTATAAGTTTGTGACTGTAGAAAAAGACTTAGGTGTGAAGAGTTTGAGTTTGAGCTCATGTGACGCAACACTGGCGCTGGAAGATAAACAAGACAGTAAGGCACAGGAAGAGATCAGATTAATGACGGAGTAACAGAATGAAGTTAATCTGGGTCTGGTTTTTCCCACTCTTTTTTCAAAACATTTTTTGTGCTGTTCTTTCAGAAGGACACAAAACAAACGACAGTCCTATAATAGGTAAGGAGCCAACATTCCATTCACAAAACAAACTTTGAGGCAGTTTAATATCTATAATCAATAGGACTCTGCTCTCTTTCTTTTTAGATCTTGCTTTTGTGATTGAATGTTTGAGTGCTGGTGTTGTGTCTGTAATTTTTCAGGACTAACTGTCTGTGTGTTGTTTATTCTCTGAAGGTGTCCTAGCGCAGGAGGTGTACTCTCCTACACCAGGGAAGAACACCTACATCGCAGCTTCCTATGTCAAATATCTGGAGTCTGCTGGTGCTCGAGTGGTGCCTGTGATGTAAGCTGCTGAAGTGTGCTAAACACTATTGAAACGAATGACCAGTCACCTCCTGATACGATATTATCACGATACCTTGGTGCCGTTTCGATTAAAATTGCAATTATATAAGTATCACGTTTTTATAAATATCCCGATTTGATATTACATTTTTCACAAAGTATGTTACAATTTTAAACCTTTAAAAAAGTTTACTGAGTAATTAAATGCAGCGTGTTCCTTATAACATTAGATTTCTCACTTAAAAAACAAATACCCTAGGTTTTTTTTTTAAATACCACAAGCAAAGATGCTTTTAAAAATATTTATACATAAACTTTTATAAAGAGCAATAAAATAAATTCAGTAAATATTTGCTTCTAAAGTCTTAGTTTGAAAATAATCAATAGTGTTCTATACAGATTTTTGAAATTTTATAAGTAAAGCAGCTGGGAGATTTTACTGGGCATGCTGTAGAATATTTTAGAGCTTTTCAGGTAACTTCCTATTTACACTTCCTATTTTCATGCAAAACCCAGGAGCCTAGATTATGCAGACATGATAAACATCTATAACACAATTTGTACTAAAGATGATATGGTGCCTTTTGCACAGTACTGTATACCTGACTGAATTACTGATAAACAGTATTTTAAAGTATTTCACAATTGTAGTTGATTCTGTGGCTAACATGAATATGCAAGGCTAGTTGACTAATATCGATAAGATTTGATTGAATTAAACAAATGGCGGTTAGCATTCTTCATCTGTTTCATTACTTTGGTAGCTTAGCATGCTAGTCGCTACATTTGCTACCCTGCAAGTAGTCTACACAATTAAATATGGGCATACTGCAAGCCTACAAAATAGAATAAGGGTAAAGGACACGGAAACATAATTATAAACAGTCATATATATTTAAAGACAGTCATATATATTTATTTATATATTGCCATGAAACACAAAATAATTGCATAAGAGTCTTCTAGTTAGCAAGGTCACTTCTAGTCTTATCTTGACAATGCACCTATTTGCATTACTGAGCATTAACAAGTTGAATTTGAACTGGACCCGGGTTCGTGTCCCACTGTCGGTGGGTTGCCACACCCCATAATACCCAGCCACTGCCAGTCCCAAGCCCGGATTAAATGGAAGGATCGTGTCAGGAAGGGTATCTGTGTCAAAGTTGTGTGCGGATCAGATGGATCTAACTAGTTTAGAATTTATTTTTCATGAAACAAATAAGTGAGTAAAAGTAAACAGTATTACCTATGGAAGATAATCAAGTAAAATACAGATACACAAAAAAATAAAGTACAGCAACTGAGTATTTGTAACTTGCCACATCTGATGACCTTTTGTCACGTAACTAAGTACATTGTACAACTAAGTACATGTTTATTTAAACACATTTGTAAAATTATTTACAAAGCTATTATAGTTATTATATAAAGCTATACTTACAGTATATATTATATAAAGTTCATGGTAAAGCTTAAAAAGAGTAAGCACGAGCTGATGTGTATTTACAGCTGTAGAAACTTTAGCATGCATATTAGAGCTGTGATTCGAAGGTAGATGGTGAGTTCAATCTGATTTTATGGCATTCCCATTCTCAGTTAAATCCAATAGAACTGATGTTTATTGTCTCATTTGTTGTCTTATCAGCTATATTTCTTTCATGTTTTAAAACAGCAAACACTGCTAAACGTATCTTAAATGCATTGATGTACAGTTTAACTTGTGTAATAGTAACAACTGTGATTTTTTAAAAAGAATTTCTTAATTTTAGCAACAATTTCTTTTTATTCAAAGGGGTAGTACAGAAATTGTTGTTGCTGCATGGCTCACAATTAAAAAAAAAAAAATAATTGCCACGTTCAGTGATGAAGCTCTAGGGAGTGTTATCAGAGGCCATTTGTACTTGAAGCCATTAATCTATATAATAAGTTTCTGCAAGGCCAGAGTAGTTTTGACCTTCTTGTCCCTGATGACTAATGAAATAACTGTACCTTTTATCTTAGGGTGCTTGAAAACAGTATGCACAATATTACACTGAAACTCTCACAATCATTGCACGATCATGTACACTGGAGAATTTCTGTGTGGCCTTCTTTAAAATGTTTACACCATTTAAATGTTAAGAGTCTCATCACTATACTGTGCTAACAAAAATGCTAATCGCTTTTACACCTTAATTCATGAGAAATTTCCCGGTTTTACTTGAACGCCCCTCATAGAAAGACTCCTAGTTTTTATTAGATTTATTTTTGTCATGATATGAAAATATTTTTAACTTCTGTGTTTGTTTCTGTCTTCTGTAATTACTCTTTTTCCTGTTTACTGCATAATATTAGTGTTATGGTATTGTGGAATACTGCATATATCAGATTTCCTTCAGGAAATGAAGGAAATCAATCATATCTTATTTATAAAAAACATCTGGGATACATAATCTTATCTTTATGCATGTAGGATTAATAGGACTGAAGAGGAATACACCAAACTCTTCAGATCTATAAATGGGTGAGTGACTGAACTCCAGGAATAATGCTTTAATTATTATTCGCACAGATACTCATTTCTTTTCTCATAGAATCCTTTTTCCTGGTGGCGGCGCAAGCATTTTATCATCTGGTTATGCCAAAACAGCAGGCATATTCTACAAACTTGCACTGGAGGTAAGATTGTCCACATCTGTACAACTTGTTCATGTGATTCACATCTGATCTGAAGCATGATAGTGTAGATTAGTGTGATGGTATCTCTGTGGGCTGTAATTTCACAGAGTGCTTTCTTAGTGTGAGGATGTAAACTTGAGTCAAGGGCCAAAACTGTCTGATTACCAAAAAAACTTTCCCTGAATAATTTGTTAGGCAATAATTTGTCAGAATTAAATGTTTGATATTGGTGTGTTGACAGGCCAAATCAAAGGGAGATTATTTTCCTGTGTGGGGGACCTGCTTGGGCTTTGAGCAGCTCACACTACTGACTAGTGGAAAGTTACTGCTGTCACATACCAATACCAGTGGTGTTGCTCTACCACTCATTTTCACCAAAGGTGAGGTATTGAAATTAAATAAAGTCATGTTCCAATTTTCATGTTTTTATTCTTAAGAATCATCTATAATTTGCTATGGTCAGGCCAAAGTTAAATCTGATTACTTAAACCATAGCTCCATAATGGTACTTGCGGAATATACTGGTTTTAATAAGCAAACGTGCCATAAACTAGAGAAAAAATATTATATTTACCAGTGATACCTTCCCGGTGGCTCTGACAGATTTTTTTTTTAACATGTTACCCATAGCCCATGCCGGCAAGCTACAGATTACTACTACAGATCTTACTGTATGACTTCCCACAGTAATCACAATACATTTAAGTAAGAACTGGGCTTAAAGCTGAATGGTTTTGGTGTTATTTACAGTTAAAGAAGTCCCTGGTGGCTAAAGGTTATTTAAAATATGGTTTACCATCAGAATGTCTAACCTGATTTGGCTAATCTACACCAAAATGTGAGGCACCACCTTCACATTAACACCGCAAAACAGTATGTCTGGTCCGATCCCACAGAAAAGCCAATGTAGAATAAATTACTGAAAAAATGTTAATGCTGGCCATGATAGAAAGTTGGAAAGACTATAGCAGACTGATCTTAAACTGTGAGGCATCACATGGTTTAGCAGTCAGTACTGCCCAGGGTAAGTAATAATTAGCTAAAAATAGGAGCGTACAGAGTATAAGTGTAAAAACTCTAGGCTGGTAACTGCTTTATGAGAGCTGCTTTATATGACAGAACTGTAAAGGTTTTAAATCAGGTTGGCAGAAGATGACTGGTCAGCAGTTTAAATTTTTAACGTTTATTAATGTGTTCTTGTTTCCATAGTAACAAATTATTTACAAGGCCTTGTATGGTGGATGTTCCATATGATCTAGGGCTAATAATGTAAAAAAAAATGTAACAACAAAATAATTGTTGATATGGTAAAGTTATCTGTAAAGGAGATGTTTAACATTTATGGAGGTGTAAAACTCTGCCACTGTGAGACAGTCTTTAATATAGAGGACTTGGAACTTTCTGGTAATGTGTCTTAGTAATTAAAGAGAGAGGAACATCATTTAAAAATAAGAGTGTAATAGTTGTTAAAAAAAATGGATATAACTGTAATGGTTGACAAGCTGATGTGGTAAAGGAGGAGCAAAACACAGGGGCATGCTGTTAAGGACACAGTCAAGTTCAGTGTGTTTATTTTTCACATTGTTTTCTGCTCTGGAATTTAGAATCTAAGGATAGCCGATTGTTCAAGGACTTTCCAGAGGACCTGATGACATCACTTGCAAATGAACCACTCACAGAGAACTCTCATCAGTGGAGCATCACTACTGAGGTATTACACACCTTGTGCAAATGTACTGTAGGTCTATTTAGCAGAGTAAAATACTGTGATATGGAATACTGGTGTCTTAAAGAATAACGCTACCAAAAACAGTGCAAGTTACTACAGTGTTTGTTTACATCTGGGATAGACATTCACCGCAAATGAGAAGTTGAAACAGTTTTACCAGATTCTGAGTACAAACACCGACGGACAAACAGAGTTCGTGTCCACAGTGGAGGGTAAGAATATGTGGGAATTGTCTATTCAACTAATGAGATTTATTTCATTATTGCTTTCATAAAGAATCACTATTCTCCATTTGCACAGCATACGATTTTCCAATTTATGGAACCCAGTGGCATCCAGAGAAAAATGCATTCGAATGGACTCGTACGTACATCCCCCACTCCATCAGTGCTGTCAAAACCACTTTCTATATGGCCCAATTTTTTGTCAATGAAGGTATGAAAAGATTTAAAGTACATAATTTCAACTATGGCATGATTTATAGTAGACATGCGCACACTGTAAAGATGTATTCGGCATATATTTTACCTCACAAAATCACAATAAATGTAGAATTATTTGTTTTAAAAATTATTAAAATGTTTATTTAGTGAAAACATTTTGTATAACTTGACAAATCCTTCCGAAATAAGTGCATTAAAACCTGGAAGGATTTGTACGAGGGACATTCAATTCAAACTGGGACTACTGATGAAATTTGTGACTGAAGGTGCAAAAGCAATTAACCGTACGTCTGTGAATGATAATCCCGGCCGAGGTAGAGACCACTGCAGTCAGTCCCATGACATTGAGTGGAACGCCTGATCCTGGATAACTTGTTGCCAACTTGTGGAAGTGATTCATCTGCCTGTGGGAACTGTACACACAATCATTCACAAACACCCGATCGCGCATTACAGGAACTCATCTGGGAGTTATTGTCACATCCCCATATAATCCTGACCTCACTCCAAGCCTTTTCCACATGTTTGGGCCATTAAAGGAGTTCCTGGGAGGCCAGCGTTTCAGACATGAAACAGGCGGTCCAATCATTGCTATGGCGTACTGAGAACTTTTTACCTTGATGGTATTCAAGCACTAATGCTGGGATAAGTGCATTAGTGGAGCAGAGGATTATATAGAGAAAGAAGACGTGCCCATGACTTTGGTTGCATGGAATTTAATTGCATACTTGCAAGCGCATAAAAAAAAGAAAGAAAGTACAACGGCATCTGTTGAATTTTGGAATAAAGTAAATTTTTTGCGCGTTACCATCACATGCGCGCAATGAAAGTGAGAGATCGCATTTATTAAGTAAATTTCAATTGCACACTTATAAGCGCGTATTAAAGTA
>JAOTRS010000040.1:14840211-14853630 GCA_028565755.1 Dinotopterus cunningtoni
GTGTCTGATAAGTATTAAACTTAATTTCAGGAAATGCAAAATAAAGTACAAATCGTACACCAAATTATTGAGGATTTCCTCTATTAAATATGTAAGTTGTACGAGGATAAGTCAAAAACTATCTGCACTCCGGTTATATTTCTGTTGGTATACTTTTGTTGGTTGCACTGTCTTATCAGTGCTTTGCATTCAAGACTAGAGTCTCCCCAGTCACCGCTGTGCAGGTGTGAATGTGTTACATCAGTTCATTTGTAACGGCGGTGTAAGCAAAAATTGATGCCCCACTTGTGATTTGCACGTAAAAAGAGCAGCGTGCAGTGATTTTTATTTTTTGGTGGTCTGAGAGTGTAGCTGGTGGCGAAACTACCAACGGAAGAGCACAAACAGAAGTGTTTGTATAGCCGGAAACAAAATCTGGACCGATACTCTAAGGAAGTTGAAAGTTTCTTAAACAGAATCATTACTGGGGACGAGACATGGATTCATCACTACGAGTCTGAGAGTAAAAAAAAAAAAAAAGATCAAAAGTCAACCATTAGCTGGAAAATTATTAGCTGGAAAACATTTTTAGGAAAAAGGTTAAACAATTAACAGTACTCGTTACAGTGAGATGCTTACTGAAAAGCTGAAGCCTAAACGTAGGATTAAATGCAAAGGACTCTGCAAAAACATTGCTTAGAGGTGTTAAAGCATCCTCCCTACAGTCCTGATCTTGCTCCATTGGACTTTCACCTGTTTGGTCCCCTGAAAGCAGCTCTAAAAGAACGAAATGAAGACAGCGGTGCATTCGTGGCTCGCAACGCAGGCTAAAACATTTCTTAATTAGGGAATATGAAAGCTTGTTGACAGATAGACAAAGTGTATTGAAAAGCAAGGAGGTTATGTCGAGAAATGATGTATGTAAAAATTATGTATCATTTATGACTCAACCTCATACAATCATTCTACCCTAGAAAAAATACCAGATATGATTAGGACCTGTGGTTCATCATCCCCAAATGCACATCTTGGTTAAACAGCTTAATCAAACATGTTTATAAAGTTTGTCCACAATAACAATAGGAACATGAGGACGAGAGATCCTACAAGCATTTAATGGCTTTTCCCCATCTGTCTTTCTACATGTGTGGAAGTAAAAGTCAGCTAGACTTGTTTGTGACCTTGACTGTGCTGAACAGCATCCTTATGCTTGTATTTGTTGCCAAAGTGTTTGAAACACATTGAAATAGCAGCCATATTATATTCCATGTTATAAAAGATAACTCGTTGCACTTGGTGCTAGTTGTAGAAGTAGGAATTGTGATGCTTTATTCTAGTTGTAGTCTTACCTGCTGTTTTGGTAGACTTTTCCTTTCTTTCCGAGGCAATTTTCTTCTTTAACCCAAAGTAATTTAGGAAAATAAAAACTAAACCTCATCCACTACGCATACACCATACATACCTTCTAATTCCATAGACTTTTCTGATTTTAATTTATGTCTACATTGTAAAACAATGATGAAGGCATCCGAAATATGCAATAATCTCCTTTGAACAGTTGATATAGAGATGTTTCTGCTATTTATGCTCTGTAAGCCCTCATAACGGCTCTAATCTGAGGTGATGTTTGTTAATTGGAGATTTCTGAGGCTGGTAACCCTAAGTGAACTTCTGCTCTGCAGCAGAGGTACGTTTTACGAGAGCCAGTTTCATCATGGTACTTGATGGGTTTTGCAAATACACTTAACAATACTGTTCTTGCAAGAACTATTCCAGAACAGCTGACTTTCGTGCCTGACTGTTGTTGTTGTAACTTAATTACACAATTATTTCACAGTTTTTAAACCTCCAGTATTATACTATATTCGAGAACACCACATTGAATTAGAAGGTGCGTCTAAACTTTGACTGGTACTTTATCATACCACAAACCATTAATAACTACATTTAAATGACTGATTGGCAAACTTCCTAGTTATTTTTTTCCTTTTCTTAAAGTTCTTCTATAAATATACAAGTTAGAGCATAATGAAGTTGCTAAAATACATCTTTAATAAAGAACAATTTTCATATTTCATAGGGACAAAAAAAAACCAGAAATAAAGAACAATTTTCATATTTCATAGGGACAAAAAAAAATCAGAAATGTATGAGCAAAATAATTCCAGAAATACCTTCTATAAGGAAAATAAACTCTACAGTTGTTCAGCTAAACATTATTTCAATTTCAATTGTCAGTTCAATATTATACATTCCATCCTCCTGAAATGAACGGAAATATTATATAATATACATCACACAAAACATCAGCCGTTAAAATGGGAAAAACACTCGAGAGCATGAGCATGACAACATAGTATTAACATCAGGTACATAAACTCAAAGTTAAATAATCGATTCTGTCAGAGATAATATATATCCATATGATATATATATAATAATCGACAAGAAAAGTTCTTTAATCACCAAAAACAAGAAAAAAACTTTTAAAAGCTAATATCAACACTCAAACATTAAATGATACTTTTTATAATGAGACAAATGTAATATGTTATTCATGTACTATTTATTCGGGTATTACCATAAATATGCACCAAAAACTCCATTAAACTCCACAGTACTCCAAAGCTCCTGTACTCTGGACCAACCAAAGCAGAGTAGGAGAACGTCAACCTCCAAGACCTGAACAGATTCAGACCTGGACAGAGTCATGTACACTGCATTAGGTGGAAATAAGCAGCGTACTCAGTCTAAAATAAACGTAGGAACATTGAAGCGTTCTAGACTGGGGTGACCTCGCCGTCATGGGATATTGCTCCTGTCCCGTTTGTGTAAACTGGGTTAAATCAAACCTTACATGGATATATATATATATATATATATATTTATTTAACTGCTTTTCCAGACTGAAGATTTCAGAAGCCCTTTAGTGGACACTCTTTCCTCCTTCTTGTGATCTTTCCTGTCTCCAGACAATTCTTTCTTCTGTTTAGACTTCTCATTTTCTCTCTTCGGATTTTCTTTGTCCTTGCCATGAACACCTTTCTCGACATTTTTTTCTGATGCTCTTTTTTCTTTTCCCAGTTTTTCCACTATTTCTTTTGGTGTCTTCAGTTGTTTTGGTGTTTGTTTTGTTGTCTTTTTTTGAGCTAAATTTTCTTTTTTCAGTTTAACTTGTTCAGATTCTTCTTTTGCTAGCCTTTCCTTTACTGCTTGTTCTTTACCCAACCTTTCCTTCTCTACTTTCGTTCCTACTAGTTTTTCTTTTTCTGCTTTCTCTTTAGCCAGTCTTTCTTTCTCTGCTCTCTCCTTTCCGGCTATCTCCTTCGCTAGCCTCTCTTTTTCTGCTTTCTCTTTCGCTAGGCTTTCCTTTTCTGCTCTCTCTTTTTCTGCTTTCTCTTTCGCTAGGCTTTCCTTTTCTGCTCTCTCTTTTTCTGCTTTCTCTTTCGCTAGCCTTTCCTTTTCTGCTCTCTCTTTTTCTGCTTTCTCTTTCGCTAGCCTTTCCTTTTCCTCTCTCTCTTTTTCGGCTTTCTCTTTCGCTAGCCTTTCCTTTTCCGCTCTCTCTTTCTCTAGCTTTTCCTTTTCTGCCCTCTCTTTTTCAGCACTCTCTTTCGCTAGCCTTTCCTTTTCCGCCCTCTCCTTTGCTAGCCTTTCCTTTTCCGCTCTCTCTTTCGCTAGCCTTTCTTTTTCTGCTCTCTCTTTTTCTGCTTTCTCTTTCGCTAGCCTTTCCTTTTCTGCTCTCTCTTTTTCAGCTTTCTCTTTCGCTAGCCTTTCCTTTTCCACTTTCTCCTTCTCTAGTCTTTCTTTTTCCTCTCTCTCTTTCGCTAGCCTTTCCTTTTCCGCTTTCTCTAGCCTTTCCTTTTCCACTCTCTCCTTTGCTAGCTCTTCCTTTTCCGCTTTCTCTTTCTCAAGTCTTTCCTTCTCCGCTCTCTCTTTTTCTGCTGTCTCTTTAGCCAGCCTTTCCTTTTCTATCCTTTCCTTTTCTGCTCTCTCTTTTTCTATCCTTTCCTTTTCTGCTCTCTCTTTTTCTATCCTTTCCTTTTCTGCTCTTTCTTTTTCCGCCTTCTCTTTTGCTAGCCTTTCCTTTTCCGCTCTTTCTTTCTCAAGCCTTTCCTTCTCTGCTCTCTCTTTTTCTGCTTTCTCTTTAGCCAGCCTTTCCTTTTCTGCCCTCTCTTTCTTAGCCTGTTCTTTAGCCAACTTTTCAGCCTTTTCCTTCTCTGCCTTTTCTTTAACTAGCTTTTCTGCCTTCTCCGCTTGCTCTCTTGCTAGCCTGTGCTTTTCTACTTGTTCTTTCATTAGCCTTTCCTTTTCAGCTTGTTCTTTAATTAGTTTTTCCTTTTCAGTCTTCTGCTTAGTGAGCCTTTCTCGCTCAGCTCTCTCCTGCTCTGCCTTCTCTTTGGCCAATCTCTCTTCAAGCTGTTTTCTTACTTTCTCTTCAAGTACTTTAGCCTGAGCTTCCTCTTTGGCTTTTTTGGCAGCAAGGGTGGCTTTTTTCTCTTCTTCTTCTTGGGCCAGTATGTTTCGGACCTCATCCAGTGCTAGCTTAGCAATCTTTTTTGCCTCAATCTTTTCATGGATCATCCGAAGCTGCTCCTTTAGAGCTGCCTTCAGTTTATGCCCAATTTGTCTGGTAGAAGGTTCTAGATGAGATTGACCAAAAGGTTTGAGTTTTTTTTGGGGGGGGGGGATCTGGCTTAGTCCATGCAAAAAGGTGATTGGCTTGTGCAATACAAGGCTAACATTTCCCTATACGACAAAACCTGTCCACAATTTTGTAGGACAATTCGCAATTTATTTTTTTTTTTTACATTTACAAGAACTACATGATCCACACTAGCAGTCAAAAATTTGGACGCAACTTCTAATTCCATGGTTTTTGCTGATTTTTCTTTCTTTCTACATTATAAAACAATTCTGAGAGCATCCAAAATATACAAAATTTTCTTTGAACAGTGAATATTGCGACATGGCTGCTCTTATGATCTGTAAAGCCTTGGTAACAACTCTATTCTGAGGTGCAATTTGTTAATTGGTGATTTTTGAGGCTGGTAACTGTAAATGAACACCAGGGGTAAGTTTTCGTCTTGCTTTCCTGGGATGTTCTTCATGAGAGCCAGTTTCATTATGGTGCTTGAAGGGTTTTGCAAATGCACTTGACAATACTGTTCTTGAAAGAACTATTCCAGAAAGCTGTAATTTATTATTCCTAATGCAATGTTATTTCATATGTAAAAATCCAGTATTGTTCTAGAATGTAGAAAATAAATCAAAACTTGGGTCCAAACTTTTGACTGGTACTGTATATACAAGTTTTATCCTATAATGGGTAAAATGGCATACCAGGCATGTGTCACAACTTTGTTTTTAACTAATTTGCTGTTACCGTAAATTTGTAACAAGACAGTGACGGTGTAAAGGGATCTGATAGACATCTGATGATAAACTCACTGCTTGGCACGTACCTTCATAAAAATATCAAACCTCAAAGAAAGTCCAATACTATCACATTGGTACTTTGGCCTCGTGTCTAGAGCCTCTTAGCCATATGGGCACAGCTGCTACATCTAGTTGTGTGTTGGCATGGCCATTTGAGCACAATTATGGTGTCTTTTCTCATGTTGTGTGCCATTCTATTAAAACTAAAAACTACCATATCAACAAGTTAAATATACAAGATGTCTATCAAGGAATAAAGCCATATAGTAACAAATGTAACTGGATAATCACCAGTAGTGGTGAGAATATCTTCTTGTGCACTGGTGGCCATTGATTGGTATATAAAATAGACTATTTGTCTTTCCTTTCTTTAATTGTTCCTGAATTGTAGTATCTCAATTTTTACCATGCAATGAAAGAGCCAAGGACGAAGATTTCTGGGGCTCCAGGGCATCTAGAATTGATTAAATCATTAACCAGAGATTTTTAAAAGGTAAACTGCAGACAGGGAGGAATGAAGATTGCACAAGCCTATCTCGTGAACTTTCACAGTAAGTGAGCAGGTCAAGCTTGTGTAGGCACTAGTCATTGAGTCGGGACGGCTGGTCACATTCACAGACCTCAGTTATAATTAATAGCATTAATGCCCACCAAAACACCAACACATTCCATGTTAGACCACTCGTTAACTGTGTTTACATTGACCTGAATATTTCACTAATGATAAAAAAAAAAAAAAAAACGCATGATGTAAAGATGTTGATCAGAACAGCCTGACCTGATCTAGCCTGACTGCAAAGAGAGGGGTGGTGTAAACCTTTGATAATCTGTTCAGTAGGTAAATATTAGATATGTAAACTCTTGTTCAGCCGTATCTATTTATCAGAATACATATATTCTTTCTGTGCATGTTTGCCACCATTGGGGGTAACATTAGGTAATGTGACAAATTTCTGAAAAGGAAATCTTGCTTTCATTTCTCAGTGAAGACCAACTGTCTTCTACATTTACATTTACATTCATCTTCTACCTGTCTTTACTTCAGACTTTCATCTTCTGGGTTTCTGGCTGAGGAAGGTGCACTGATTGACTTAACTTTTCATACAGTACCAGTCAGAGGTTTGGACACACCACCTAATTTAATGTGTTTGGTTTAGTGGTTTATTTTCTACATTCTAGTACAATACTGGAGATTTTCAAATCTATGCAATAACACATGTGATTAGGTAATTAAGTTTTTTTTGTCAATAACACTTGTTATTTTAAGACACGATGGTCAGCTGTTCTGGATCAAAACTTACATCTGCTACAGATGAGAAGTTCAGTCCAGTTTACAAGCTTCAAAAATCACCAATTAACAGCAACTTAGATTAAATAGACGTTATGAAGGCTTTAAAGACCATAAGTAGCAGAAACATCTCACAATCAACTGTTTTTTTTATGCCTTTAGCATAAAAAAAACGATGTAGAAAGAAATAAAAATCAGGAAAGACCATGGAATTAGAAGGTGTGTCCAAACTTTGAACTGGAACTGTACAAGTAAATACGTCTGACCAGTGACAGATGAGACTGAATTTTTGTAACCAATCATATAACAGAAGGTGGGATTTATTGGAAAAGATGGAAAGCCTAACTTAACCTCAAAGTAAAAAAAAAAAAAATACTACTTCCACTACAGCCGTTATATTTCTGCTGGATTAAAGGCTTCACCACAAGCATGGCAAAAAAACTTCTTACAAACACATTTAAATGTGTGTCTATTTTTTTGTTGCTATGCCAACTTAAATTAAAAAATATTAAATGCTAGCCTTTTTTTGAAAATCAGAATTTGTTTCAAATCAAGCAGCAGTTTTGAAGGAAGATAAATCTCCAGGAACACACTAATCATTGTGACCTACAGTTCAATACACACTACACATCAGAACAATCCAAACTCCACAAGCAGATCAGCACAACCCATGCTAAGTACCTTTAATTTTCTTAAGTATCTCCTCTTTAGTCATCTCAGCTGTAGTGATAGTGGGAGAGTAACATCATTAACATTAGCATGATTCATATCAAACATTTTAACTCTATTTTACATGAATCAATCCATCCATCCATCCCGGAATCTCAGTAGTCCAACTAGGCCAATGGTGACCACTGGAGGCCAATGGTGACCATTGTATTTATTCCCATTTATACGGCCGTGTTAGGACCTCCGGTCAACATATACACACGCATTCACACAATAAGGGCTGTGTGAGGAGAACATGGGGAGAACACGGGGAGAGCATGCAAACTCCATGCACACGGGCCCGACATGGGAATTAAACCCTGGGGTCTAGAGATGCAAGGCGACAGTGCTAACCACTAAGGCACCGTGCCATGAATGTTTTGCAGTTGATTGGCAGAGAAAAACCTGCTTGCCAAAGGAATACTGGAACAATGATATATGCTGAAATGCAACTTACTTGGAACATAAATATGGACAATAGATTAAGCAAAATAAAAACAACAGAAAGTGTGTTGGTAAGGCAATAGGCCAGGCAAACTGGTTCAATGCCATGCAGCACTGATCCTACAAGGTGCTGAAATGGCCTCCATGGTTTATTTGCTTTGTCTTTAGGCTACCTATCACCGGGAAGAATTTAAACCTACCTTCACCACTGCTTACTTGACATCCCTTCTCTTTAGGATGTAGAAAGCAGACTGGCACCAAGGCAATAATGCAGTAAGATCCACCAACCCAAGCATGGTTAAAATTATTATGAGAGGTAACAAAATATTATTAACATGCACATTTGGAGATATCCTTGATGTTCATAGAAATGAAAATCTGTGCAGCCATGACTGACATAACAATTGACATGACAACAAGTAACAAATATTGTTCAGCTGTAACTCAACAAGCAATTGCAACAACAGACAGCGACCTACATGCCATAACACACACAGGGAAGGCCTCCCAAAGAAGGTCTAAGCAGTATGCCTAAAGAACAAGACCACCACAAAAAGCCACAACAATGATACAAGGTTGCTTTCCTTAAATACCTTTGCTTGCCTTCTTTTTTTTAGTGCTCGCAGAAGTATGCACTAATCCAGAAAAGAAAAGGTAATTAGATATGTGAACATCTGGATACACGCAAGGAATTAAATCTGTCAACAAACAGCAATCGTTCTGTTCAGACATGAAGCCATGAGATAAAACCAGTTTTATGTAACACCTCATGCGCACACACAATCTTGGCACTATAGAGACTGCGCAAAGACGTTCACAGGCACAACAAAATCAACACTGCATGCAGGAGCGAAAACTAATTATTGTGCATTCTGTTTCATTATTGTTAAATAAGGCAAAACAACAATACTGTAATGTAGTAATCAGTTGTATATACAGAGGGGTCTATCATGTCACATGATAGCATCAACAAATGACTACTGACATCTTTAGAGGAAACATACTACCTCATTGCTGCCAGTTTTAAAAAAGGGCATAAATAATAACTGTTGAAGTGTGTGAACATTTTAGTGTGTGTATTTTATTTATATACAGATAGATAAATAGATTACATGCTACACGTGTGTTCCTTCAATACCTTTGCTTGCAGTCTTGTCTTTTGCAGTCACAGGTGGTTTGTCTGGTTCTTAAAGAAAAAAAAATGCTTTCAGATAGGAGAATAAATGATTGCACATAAGACGGTCAATCAGCTGCCTCGGCTGTTTTGGGGAGAATAAACTGATAAAAGTCACATACGCAAAAAAATAGCTCATATTCATGTGTTTTAGAGTTGATTTTAGTTGGTTCTATGACCAATAATAAAAATATTATTGCATGAAGCCTCCCCGTTAACAGACACCTGCAGAACATCTGTATAAGTGGTTGTTTTTAAAAAATTAAATAAATAAATAAATAAATAAAAATAAAAATCAGTCCAGTGCTGTGTTGCCGTTTGAATCTGTGCTGCTTGAGTTTTAAGGGGTTTATTGATCTCGCCTGTCAGATGGACACATCTTTTAAAAGGATCTGCAAACATACTGGGGCAGCCCACTCAAGTATACACTATGTGTGGGAAAGACTGTAAGATACCAATCTTATGCAATCACACACACACACACACACACACACACACACACACACACAAATATTAACCCTTTAAGCCTTATCGGTCACACGATCGCTCTTTGCAATGTGGAAATTCCCAAAAAAACATTTCAGTTGAAAGCAAGTTACGAAACCATCATTTAATGCATTAGCTGAAGCCTATACCTTTTTGTGTGTGTGTGTGTGTGTGTGTATGTGTAGATACATGAGATTTCAACTAGAAATCAGAATTTGTGTCATATTCAACCTCCATGCACTAAAGCTACAATGGGAAAAAAAATATAATGGACGACATCATGCTCATTTGTTCTGTTTCAAATGCAGAATAATCCAGTGTCTAATACTGGACTGGACACCAAGCAAACCCTTAAAATTTTGTCTTGTAAAATGGAACCAATTTTTAAACAAACATACATAATGTAAAGTGTAAAGTTAATTTTCACCTCCATGTCTAGAAGAGGAAGAAAAAAAAAACCACATCCTCTCCAAACCTGTAAAGTGGCATAGAACAGTGGTCTCTCTCTCTCTCTCTCTCTCTCTCTGTCTCTCACACATACATGAAAATAACTACAGAGCATTGTGGAACAATTCATGCAATGTCACCCTTACACTGCCTTACACAATCAGCAAAACAAGCAACAAGCTTCTTTTACCATTCCGGAGTTAGAAAACAAGCACATCATCGCATTCCTCACCAGACGAGCGCATCCAATACAACCACATACAACTTCTCTAATCGTCTTTCATTCAGCCTACAGTACAGTCGCGCAAGTTACAATAATAATGCCCTCTAACTTTTTGACATACCAGTGATCCTCTCCACCTCCTCCTCCATAACCCTCTCTCCATCGCCCCCACCCTCACCTGGCATCAGCACATCACACAGAAATGCCAGGCAGCTGTTTAACAAATCAGTACTGCCATCTGCTAAAGCATCATCGCTCTCACTGTGCACAGAGACAAGGTCCCTGCAAAAGTCAGGCAAGCCTATGAAGCAGGAAGAGCACAAGGTAAGAGTGAGGAACATGACAGAACAAACATGGGAAAAAAGCAAAAAAGCAGAACATGAAAAAAAAACAAACACTTAGATTTAGTTCATTTCATTTCTGCCATCTATCATTCTAGACTGCAGCATGTGAAAGTAATGCCAGTTTAGATATCAGCATTTATCTGATGTGTCAGCAATAAATTATTTATTTATTTATATATTTTATTTATTTATTATTAACGAAAACCATTCGTCATAACCATTAACTGCTTATGCAATAGGTAAAAAAAATCCTACACTGCTGGGGCTGTTAACTGGAGGACTGGGATCCAGATGTGGACCATGTCAAGTCTTTTAGCGGATCATACTGAGCGCTGCTAAAATACTGCAACAGACCCAAGTTTATGGGTTCAGCCAATCCCAAACATTTATTTAATATCAGGCAGCTTTTTGAAATACAGCCATAGTTTTAATAACTCTTATTTGTCACTGTTTCCAAACTGAACAGCTACTCGTACTTTATTAACCACTACACTAATGGACTAACGTCTCTTTACTTAAACTGCAATGCTTTATCCATTATGCATTTTTGTACTGCAAGTAATGCTGTCTATGCACTACTGTATTCTTCATCCATATTCATTTTGTATATAATGTGCTTATATACAAGGGACATTCATGTCAATCCAGTCCGATATTTGATTGTGGAGAATAACAGCACAGTTGAGAGTAAAAACTACTTTTATTTCTCTATATAATCGCTTGCTACACTAAAGTAAATGTGTCTGTAAATGTTTTTGTGTACAGTTCCCACAGACAAGTTGTCCAAACACACTTGTGTTCATGGATTAAGCGTTCCACTCACTGAATGTTCACAAAAATGACTGCAGTGGGCTCTAAGCCATCTTGAGCCATGATTTTAACTCATGGACAATTCATTAAAAATATTTGCACCATTTAAATGTCTTACTGCGAGTAAGAGTCTCATCATCAAGCTGTGTGGGTTTTACGCTTCCATTCTCAAGAAGTCCCGGTTTGACTTGAACACCCCTCCTACATACAGTATGTACAATCTGTTCAGTTTAATTATTTGTGTACAGTGTATAAAAAAAACGTATGCACCACTGCACCTTCTGTACATAAGACTTCCACACCCCTGTACATATGATTCAAAAAGCTTTATAATCACGTGTTATTTATTGTAAATATACCCCTTGTATACATCTGGTTAGATGCGAGCACGATGACAAATTTGAATGTAAAAATTGAAATCTAATCTAATTACAAACACAGAAAAACAAATAAAAACTGTTACGGTTGATATAAGAACAATAGATAGAAGAGTAGTATTAGTGTTTATTATTCATTTTAAAGTTATAAAAAACAATCTATTCATATCTTCTCAAGGTCTGTGGTGCTAAAAGTAGCAAATACTTTCTTTTTTAATTTTTTAATAACCACTTCAGATTAATGTTTATTTCTATACATGAACAACTTAAACAGTTAACCATCATCACCATTCAGTCAAGAAATTTTATTTAACAAGAACTGCACAATTGCAGTGGTATACTCCAGCTATAACGCATAGTAACAGGTGGATTCACATACAGTAGCAGCTTTAACAAGAGCTTCAGAAACAGTGATTTGACTTATTTCGGGAAATCACAGAGATGAAAGGGTGCTCAGTTTTAAGAGTCAGATTAAGTTGTATGTTAAAGAAAGAAATAAAAATAAAAAAAATCTGGTAAATACATTTTTCATTTGGTAGGCAACAACAACTCAACCTTGATCCAGTTCTTAATTAGGTTTACTCGTTAATAGGGTTCATAAATGTTATTTCTCCAATCAACACAATAATACGTTTCAATAATATACTGATAATACATACTGTGTAACATCAAGCAGACAGAGTTTCTTATTATTTATATAAACTGTTTAGATGTTTGGTTGTAAACGAAGGACCTTAGTTAGTCATGTAGAAGCACACATGTACACAAAAATATATGCAAAAACTATTAAAACTTACCCAGCAGAACTTCTGTATCTTTCATATCAAAGTCACCGTCACCATCAGCATCATAAAATTTTCCAAGTGTGCCTGCAGTGGAACAATCCCTATACTATTACACCACAGCACAAAATCCAACACGACATCAATGTACTACTAGTGTTATACACATTAATAGTTGACCTGAACACAGGAATTACAGTGCTGTGAAGAAGAATATTAAATGATATAAATTAGTTTGGTGAAATTAAAGATAACCAGAGTAAATACAAAACACAGCTTTTAAACGATGATTTCATTTATTAAGAGAAAAATCTGATTGAGATGCTGTGGCACGGCCATGAACAGCTTGAAAACCATCCAATGCGGCTGAATTAAAACAATTCTGAGAGTGGGCCAAAACTCCTCCTCAGTATTGTGAAAGTCTCATTACCGGTCATCGCAAAGGCTTGATGGCAGTTTTTGCCGCCACGGATGGCACAACCTGTTACCAAGGTTAGGGGGCAATTACTTTTTCACATAGGGCCAGGTAGGTTTGAAGGAGCTTTTTTTCTCCTTAATAAATGAAATCATCATATAAATACTGCATTTTGTATTTTCCTGGGTTATCTTTGTTTATCAGGAAAATTTGTAAAATTATTTAAACAGTGTTGGGTGTAACGCATTAGAGTACTTGGATTACTGTTTTGATGTAATGAGTAATCTAACGCGTTAGGTCCGCCATTTAAGTACTCAGTTACTTAGTTGTTTTTTCAAAAATGTATTCAGTTTTTCAGACAATTCATGTAATCCGTGAGCCAGACAGCAGTCATTCCCAATCCATTAGTGTGTGTGTGTATGTATGTGTGTGTGTGTGTGTGAGAGTGTGTGAGAGTGTGTGTGTGTGTGAGAGTGTGTGTGTGTGTGTGAGAGTGTGTGTGTGTG
>JAOTRS010000040.1:14904467-14914900 GCA_028565755.1 Dinotopterus cunningtoni
AAGCATTTCACTGCATATCGTACTGTGTATGACTGTGTACGTGACAAATAAAATTTGAATTTGAATTTGAATTTGATACTGATGAACGTAGACAATGTGACAAAAGCAATAAAAACAGAAGGTGGATTAGAAAGTCTAAAAAAAAAACTTCAATACACAAGAACAATTTATTTCCTTCCTCTTCAGTATGAAGATTTTTTCGGGGGTAAAACATTTTATGAAATATAATCCCAGTAAAGTCTTGAGCCACCCCTTATTTCTTCACATAAAATTTTATTCAATTATGAAGATTGAATTGAAGAAATTGAAACACCTGTCTTACTGTGACAGGCTGCAAAGTGCTTTAGGATAACATTTAAAAACTGGTTGTTTATGTAACAACCTCAGCAGCAACCTCGTTTCCCTTCTCGTCTGTTCCAACCACTCAGCATTCAGCATCACCAGTACATTAATCACTGGCCTGATCATCTGTCATTATGTGCACCCGTTTCTTACTGGTTCATGCCTTATGTTAGATGGTTTGTATGCTTAAATTGTGCATAGCTCACTGTGTGAATCGACAAACAAAAAATATTCCTCTGAAACCGGTCAGATACTTGACCGAAAATGAGAGCCACAGAAGTCCTTTAGGTGACCTGGAGAACTATTCCTCAAGACTATGGTCTAAGTCTTTTATATATTTGCGATGTCAATCAGTTGACACTTTGTCTAAATGTAATAGTCCCTCCTCCTATAGATGGCTACAATTTCACCAACGTGTACTTCCACATAAACAATACATTGTTTGTGACCTGCAGCGCTGTAATTTATGGGGAAGAAGTTATAATACTCACCCAGTACTTCCTGCAATTCTTATACTTTAAGAAGTATGCAGAGCACATGCTCTTATCATAGTTATATGCGTCCAGGCACTTTCGAGAACCATCACTTTCCTGCGTAGAGACAATAACGTCATACACATTATTACCTAGTGTGGGAAGGGTGAATTGTTATAATCTGTACAAGCAAGATTACAAATTGTTACTCTGTGCGATACCTTTGAGTACAAGCGATTTCCTCAGTCATTGTGCAAGTGAGTGTGTGTTTAAATCAGGCACTCTCTAGTCCTGTAGTCTACAATCATTCTCTACCTATTTATGTTCAATCAGAAGCAATGGAGTCTTGTAGTACTTGTATCAGAGTAAATAAAATACGAGGGTGAGTCAAAAAAATTATCCGCACTCGGGCTTTATTTAACACTTCTGTTGGCTACACTATCAACACTGCGCTTTCCTTTCAAGGCTACTGCTGTGCAGGTGTGAACGTGTTACATCAGTTCATTTGTAACTGTGGTGCGAAAAAAAAAAAAAAAAAAAAAAAGAATACCCCACTTGTGATTTGCAAGAAAGAAGAGCAGAGTGCAGTGGTCTGAAGGTGTACCGGGTGCGGAAACAACTCACAGAAGAGCATAAACAGAAGTGTTTGGATTACTGCAAACAAAATTAGGACTGATACTCTAAGGAAGCTGAAGGTTTCCTGAAGAGAATCATTACAGGTGACGCGACATGGATTCATCACTATGAGCCTGCGAGTAAACAGCAGAGTATAGAATTGAATTATCCTCTATCGCTGACCAAGAAAATGTTCAAACGTCAACCATCAGCTGATATTTACAGTATTCTGGAATTCTCAGGAGCAAGTATTGGAACATTGTTAGGAGAAAAGGTTCAACAATCAATAGTGATTGTTACAGCGGGATGCGTATTGGAGAGCTGAAGCATAAAACTTTCGATTAAATGCAGAGGACCGCCATCCAAGGGAGTTGTGATCTTGCATGACGACGCATGTCCACATACTTCAGTCCACACTGTCGACACTGCAAAAACTGAGCAGGTATTCCTAATAAAGTTGATGGTGTGTCCATGTTTATATTTTCTGTACACGTTAATTTTTATACATTTTGCCATTTTTTTTGCATTGATTGATATAATGCAGGCCACAATGACTGATTAAATGACGTGCACCTTCATCCCAGTGGATCTGTGTATCGAAAGGGAACGATGTTCATGACCACTATGTGCAAAAATTTCCCTTTTTATCATTAATGACATTTATTCGAAATTTATAATGGCAGCCTAAACCGGAAACACTATGGGAAGACGAGAAAAAGTAAAACATACAAGCAAAAAAAATGTAAAAAGCAAATAAACTAATTAATCAGAGTAAACAAAAATAAACCCAAAAGAATGCATAACGTACAAAAGAATTAATTATGCTAAATATGTTGGCTATATCTACAGTATCTAATTTTTTAACCTTGCTTGGTGTTGTATTTATTCCGACACACACAGTGCATTTAAACAAATCAACTTGTCTGAAAGTTTGATAAAAAAAAAAAAAAAAGAAGAAAAAAAAAGAAAGACATTAGGCCGTACACATAACCTGACCTCTATACAGGGGTTGCTGTCTGCATTGCGAACTTTTCCGGCATTCGACCTGGTGCTCATCCTTCAGACGCATCCGTGATCTTGTTTGCTGAAATACAAGACTTGCGGTCAAAGTGAGAACGGCATATTTACGTACAATTCCAGTGTGTACACAAAGTGTCACTTTCGATCTATGCTGTGCAAAGCAACACGCTTGTGGAGCTGTAGGAGGTGAAACCAGCTGAAGAGCCTGATTAGCACATTTCTTTTGGGATGCATGAGGCACGACTGTTAAAATAAGATCACTGTACAGTACGTCATATCTATGATCTTCTTAAAACATCATCATGTAGATCAGTAGCATGCAATTTTTCATATTTGCCATATATACATTACCAGTCAAAAGTTTGGACACACCTTCTAATTCCATTATTTTATTTATTTATTTATTTTTGTTTTTCCTGATTTTTATTTCTTTCTAGATGTTAAAACAACACTGAAGGCGTCCAAAATATGAAATAATCTCCTTTAGACAGTAAATGTTGGGATGTGTCTGCTACTTATTATCTGTAAAGTTTTCATCACCACTCTAAATCTGAGGTAGGTTTTTTTAATGGGTAATTTTTGAGACTCTAAATGAACTTCTCCTCTGCAGTAGAGGAAAGTTTTGGTCTTGCTTTCCTGAGATGGTCTTCATGAGAGCCAGTTTCATCATTGTGCTTGATGGGTTTTGCAAATGCACTTGACAATACTGTTCTTGCAAGGACTATTCCAGAAAAAACATCCAGTATTTTAAAATAAAAAAATCCAGTATTGTTCTAGAATGTAAGAGAATAAATCCAAACTTGTGTCTAAACTCTTGACTGGTTCTGCACATTCGCAGTGTTGGAAAAATCTGATGTAAAACCAGTTTCTTCACAAAAGGCTTGACGGTGACATTTATTTCCCTCACTCTCTCCATAAGCTGTTGGAATTGTGAATCATACAGGTCTAAAGGTAGCGTAATTCACAGATACAGTTGTCTGTGAAGTATTAAACAATCTTCTACAGCAGTGTAGTCTGTAATACTTGCTGCTGTTCCAGTGATGAGCAGCAAAACAGACACACTTCTTCCCCTAAATCTACCTTTCAATTCAACCAGCTCTAGCAGACTTTAAGACAAAATAATTATAATACTAATTATATTTTGAACACACATACATAAAGAATTAAGTATTTTATCTTTACTAATTTATACATTTTAGAGTTATTGTCAAGACAAGTGCATAAACTTGTATTTATGCAGTTAGTAAAAACAACCTGCAAGCATCTTAGTCTAATACGTTTCAGAGTGGCCTTGAGAAGCGTGGCTCACTCTTGACATTTTCCTCAGCGTAAAGGGGAAAACAATCCACCCTAAACCCCATGAATCATCATCTTTATGATTAATATCTATCTATATCCTGTAATATTTATTGAACTTTTTTTTGTTGGAAACTTTTTAATAAACATGTTGTTCAGTTTTCACTTGTGTCATGCGTGACATGACTCCACTCTACTCTACTGTTGTATATATTTTCCTCCTCAGACTGAAAACTGTGTTGCCATTATTATATCTTTAAAAAGTAAATTTGTCTATATGATGACTGGCTCTAAAGCAAATACCTAGAGCCTTACAGCATAAACTGCATCCATGCTGATTTGACTTCAGTCGACGTGAGAAGGAACGCTTTTGAGAAAGTTGAGAGGACTACTCCAAAATAAAAAATAAGAATTTAATATCTAGCGGGTATTTTCTTTGGCTTTTACTGATTGGAGATCTTAAAATTACAAGTTGTGACTTTAAGTCGGACACAGTTTTATGCCTTGCTTCACTTCTAGGCCGATTCAGGTGTCTGTCCAAAGCTTTTGCCGCCACTTGGACAGACACGGCTGAAAAATACCAGAATCAATTTGTTTACATTTATATATGTTTGTCTCTGAGATGATAAAAATGTCACCCATCCTCTATAACCCTACAGGCAGCGCACTCCAAACTAGTCACACACTATCAGGCAGCACTGTGTGGTAGAAACAAATTATTTGCTAAAATAATAAGTCTAAAATCTAAAATAAATAAATATCTAATAGAAAAAAAATATATAAAACTTATAATCATAATACTTATAAAACCTATTCCAGGAGACAAGGAAGGGTGGACACCCTGGATAAGGTGCCAATCCATCACAGGGCACACACACTTATTGACACACTACGGGCAATTTGGGAACAACTAATCTGCATGACTTTGGACTGTGGGAGGAAACCGTAGTACCCGGAGGAAAACCCACCAAGCACAGGAAGAACATGCAAACTCCAGGCATCGAACCTGGCCGGGGATCGAATCAGGACCCTGGAGGTGCAAGGCGACAGTGCTAACCACTAAGCCAACATGCCACATTGATCCTTGATAATTTCCCCCCTAATATTTAATATTAAACATTTATACTTTTAATTAAGTCTTATGTATACATTAAAAAAAATTCATATATGATTTCATTAGAGCCTGTAAAATCTTGTAGTTCCTCTATACTTCTACTCTAAATCCTCTAAATCTTGGCAGGCAGCACAGCATCCACAGCAAGTTTATTTGGAGCTCGCATTAGTACCTGTCAGGTGAAGAGTTTGTAAAAAATGGTTCAAATGTTAAAGCTAAAAATAAGCTGATCAGCTTTAATGTAATTAGTAATATCATTTCAGGTTGAAGCACACATGTCTGTCTTTCTGAGACCGGTTTCTGGTCCTTCAATGTATGCAATCTAAAGATATCATTGAAGGAGCAAGTTCTGGCCACTGTGGAGACAAAACCTCTCTTTTATTTATATAGATTGTTACAGAATATGAAAAAAAAGTAATTTCTAATCAGGATATTTATAAAAAACATAATACTTACAGAATCACAATACAAAATGAATCTGCACCTAGGTGTTGCAATAATATCGTATCGGGTGGTCCTTGGTGATTCCCATACCTATTCAAGGGTTCGCGATTCTGTATCTCATTTCGCTAGGTATCATGCTAGTAATCTCACTATCAATGTCCCGTATGTAACATCAATCAACAAACTATCACAAGGGTCACTAAAATCTCTCTTACAGTTCTATATAAATATATATTTAAAGGAGCTGTTTTTTGTTTAAGCAAGGCCCTTAACCCTCAACTGCTCAGATGTATAATGAGATAAAAATCTAAGTCGCTCTGGATAAGGGCATCTGCTAAATGCCTAAATGTAAATGTTCCACCTTCAGGATCTGTCATGGCCTGAAGAAAGCAGTACAGCACTGCGTCGATTAATAATAAAAAAATTTCATGGCACAAAGTGACTGTCAGACAGAGGCACACCCAACCACAAACAAGCGTTCTGGACCGGATTTCAGTTTTTCAAACAGGTTTTCTCAGCCAGACTTGTGCTCAAATCAAATCACAGCTTGCATGATTAAATTCGATGATGACTAAATTTCTCCCAGGTTCTCACTATAAGTGTTAGGTTTAAGCAGATTGTTAAACTGTTAAACAAATTAAGTTTTGAGATGAATGAAAAGAAGAAGAAATATTGCTTGATGCATCTGCTGCATTATCACTGCCGCACCTGGACACGCTTACCGGCCGGGTACGAACTGGCAGAGAGAGAGAGAAACACACACATAATATGGCTCTGAAAAATCATCTTCAATCTGGCAGAAGTGACAACATGGCTAACTGTACACCATCTGCAACTGTATGTAAGTGGTTAGCACTAAGCCAGGGTCAGGGTTCGATTCCCGCCTCGGATCTGTGTGCATGGAGTTTGCATGTTTTCCCTGTGCTTGGTGGGTTTCCTCCTGGTACTCCGGTTTCCTCCAACATGCAGGTTAGGCTTATTGGCATTCCCAATTTATAGAGTGTGAATGACAATTGGGCGTCGAGCTGGCAACCCAACCACTTACTGTAAGTAACTGCCCCAGAAACAACAAATATACCTCCAGGGTGGATATTCCCTGAGAGAGAGAGACCCGGTCATAGAGAGAGACTCTGAGACAGACAGACAAACGATAGGACACACGTTTGCATTTTCCAGTTAGACAAAAGGATTCCAGTGGACTTGAGGTGTTTGTATGTATATTCATCTTGACCCGGGCTATAGAAAGCATTACCATATGAAGAGTCTGGAAGTGAAATGAGGGGTTGTGTGGCAATGGGAAAGTTCACATGATATTACAAAAACCTTGCAATATGTAAGAAACTGAAAAAGAAAATGTAATTATGTAATCAAACTTCTAATGTGTTTCATGGTAGAATTTGCCTTTCATGAGCGAGCAAAAAAAGCATAAACCACTGTCTGACTTTAAGAAACTCTGGCTGGTTTTTAGAAATGAAAATAAAACTCGTGAACATTAAAGATTCAGTCAGTCATATCTAAACCTAGCGGTTAACCTGCACAACAATAACAGACGAATGAAAAGTGAAAGCAGTGATGCGAGTTGTGTAGTGCTGCTACTGAGGCGGTGCTTCTGCTTCATTCAATCTGACCTTCAGTTTAACAGGTGAAGAACTAGGCTAAGCGAGGGCTGTGACAGAATAAAAGCAGTTTAAATAAAAAAAAATCCCGTACAGCCTTGTAATTGTGGCTGCAAACGTTAATCGAATTTTCTATGCAAAAACATTCCTTCCTTCATTCATTTATTCATTCTCAGGTAACCAGGTAACAGTGTCAGAGTCCTAATGTTATCGTTAGCTTTAGCGGCTGTTAGCCTCCTGAAAGGTTTAAAGTGTTTAATTCTCTCGTACTGCCTCGCATCTAAATCCCGTAGGTTTAATTATTTATGCAAATGCGTTTTTTTAGCATTAGTACTCACCTCAGTGTGTAATATCAGCGAGTCCTCCTAACTTACAGAGACACCTAGCAGCTTTTCCTCATGTAAGACTGAACGGCATACGAAACACAACACGGCCTCGGTCCTGCCCCTCAAAATGACTGACAGCAAGCGCTGACCAATACGCAGTGGGAACTAAAATAAACCGGCAGCTTCCTAGTAGACTGACAGGTTGTCCAGCCACTAATTCGGAGCCTCTGGCGGTTTTAACCCACCTATTGTTTTAAATAGAAATCAACCGAAGTCATTTCGATTGACAGAATCGCCGACGAGTCCGAAAATTTTGATTTTCTGAAAGGTACAGCCGGTGACAGTGAAATATGAAAATGACAGGGTTATACACAAATCACAGAGGGCGAAGGGGCGGGGTAAGTGTGTAGGCGTGGCCTAACGGTGTTCGGTTGCACCGCAGCGCATAGCCTACACAATGGCTGCTGGAAAGAGGAGAAAGCAAACAATTTTCAGGCCCGCCGCGTCCAGCAAAAAATATGAGAAAAAAAATTATTAAAATTCGGAAAATAGGTGAAAGTCAAGGAAAACGCCCTAGAAAGGATGTTAAGTCTCCCACGGTAAGTTTTGCGCAAATTAAGTAAATTGTTACGGTGTTCTTGAATTAAAATATCGGGGTTGTTCAAATTATGAGAGTGAGGGTGAGCTAGGGAAAAAAAGTTTGCGTTAATCAGCGCCCAGTTTGGGACCTGAGAGAAAAGCAGCGGAAGATAGAAATTCAGAGAAAATTAATATAAATTAAGTTGTTCTGTCTTGTCACGCCGCGTTCACTGCAAATCAATGTCAACAAACGGAGGAAATCCTGGAGCTGTGAAAAACTTGGGGAAAAGTTTAGAATTTGACTTTAGTTTAAGTTTTTCCCCCCTCTGAATATTATAACCTCGGCGGTACGGGGGTGTAGAGCCGTAGCGAACGCACGCGCATTTAAATACGGCGTCAAAGAAAATAATCGTATAAAATGCACGCGCGCTCGTGCTGCTCGAATTTTGACACATACGTGCACGCGAGACGACAGTAAACACCGTGCTGTCGGCAGAACCGCGTTTGCGTGCGCCGTATCGTGCGTGAATGCCGCATTGGAAATTGGAATGAAATAGTGCTAAACTGTAGTTTCTTTTAACCACGTGATTTACGAAAGTTGTCGGTTCAAGAGTTGTGCTCGAGTTTACTACTGAACACGTCGGAGGAGCCAGGAGATAATAAGACGGCGTTTCCGTGTGGTTTCAGGGGGGCTATCGGCGCGAGGAAACGCTGCTTGTCAATATCACAAACAACCAAAATGGAGGGAGAAGTTAAGGGGGACTAATTGGCCGATGCTGAACATTTTCTCCCCTCCTGTGTGTCTCTGGGTCTGGATGTGTTGGAGTCCATAACAAACCCGACAGCGTGCTGACTCCTATTACTAACTCACTCAGCTTTGCATTCATAGGCGTGATGTGAACTGGGATTGAGTTGATTACTAGTGCTACTAGCACTGGTCAGTCATCCTCAGAGGTGTCCGTGTGTATGTATGTGTGTGTGGTTTGCAGACCGTGCGGTTCTTATCATGTAGTCCATTAATGCATATAGTGTTGCATTGATGGATCACCCATACATGCTCACAGGATACGTTTTTATTGCAAACACTTTTTCTCCTGATGCATGCCTCTGTGTATGTGGGTGTGGGGATGAAGGAGCATGTCTGCAGGAGGGGGCTGGGGTTGCCTGCTCAGACAGGGGCACGCATACATGCCTCCCGCTCACTTACCGCTTGGAACTTTTTTTTTGATCGGCTTTGTATGGTGTGTGTTTGTGTGTGTGCTTTTCCATTTGTTTTATGTGGCGCGTGCGGAAAAGTCGCGGCTTGTTGAAGGAGACGCAGCTCCACGTGCGGGACAACTCGAACAACCTGTGGCTTCTCGGTTTTGTTTGTGTATCACATTTCCGCTCGAAAGTTGTAACCAGGCGCGTGGCAACGTCCTAAACCGCACAGGCTACTACCGCACTAAGTAGTGTGTGGTGTGTGTAAAGAACACGCGATTTCTTGTAACTATGGTAACCTAGGATGGCGTACTATGTAAGTGCGGTAGTGTGCGGTTTGAGATACAGTGCCCATGTGCACTACACAGCCGAAGAATCATATTTTTGATCAAAATCAGTTTATGAAGTAATTTCGGAAGTTTTGGAAATGTTGTGCATTCTTGGGGCATTCCTGCCCATATGAATTAGCATTTAAATATTTAAACAATAATAAGAATAAAAACGTTTTTATGGGCATTTCAGTGCATCCTTCTTGTTTGTGTAAAAAAGAGAAAGTTGTAAGTTTAAAAGTGTATTTTAGCTATTAATATTGTTTTGGTTTGCAGTATTTTAAACTTTTCTTAAGCTTGAATGACAAATCTAAAAAGAGAAATGATTTTTACATCTTGCCTGATTTATAAATTAAATTTTATTTAGTTTTGTTGTGTTAATCTCTCCTGTTTGATTAAACTTTTAAGGAAGTGATTTAAGATTTTGACATTTAAAAAAATGTTTTTCTTTTCTTCAGTGCAGTAAAAGGTTATTTAAAAGGTTAATTGTTAGGGTTATATATACATATTTTTACACATAAATAATCTTTTGTAAGATGCAAAAATATCTCTTCAAGCTGATCAGTTATTTTAGAAGGAAAAAGTTATTGTGTTCACAAATAGTCAGAAATGCTTGCTCGTGTAGCTGTTGCATATCTTTTCTAATGATATAAAACAAAAATATGTGTTTCCTGTATTTAGGTGTATTTAAATGATTTGGATGCTAAATAATTGTTTATCAATGCTGAATCAATAATTATCTTAATTTATAAATATGTAAAATTTGAGCATGGTTTCTAATTTGATATGGATCTAGTCTTTTCTGTGTACCAAAAACATTTCCCCAAGTTATTAAGTAAGTATCTCATGAGCAAAGGTTTCCTCAACAGTTTGGATAATAAATGTACTGAAATAATGTCAGATTAATATGTATGTTTATATGCAATGTATATGAAATATAATTATGTAAAAGTTGCATTAAACAATTAAATTTTTCGGAGGTAATTTCACCCGATTCTCATCACTAGTAAATTTCTTTGTTTTAACTTAAAAATTAGCCTTCAAATAATACTAACAATTTAGTATGAATAAATAAATTT
>JAOTRS010000040.1:14927486-14941040 GCA_028565755.1 Dinotopterus cunningtoni
AGAAACACAGAAAACCATTTTTAAAAATGAAATATGCACATTATTTTTAATGATTACATCAATTTTTTAAATTAAAATTACAAGCCTCATGATTCATTTTTTACAGTGTAAAGTCTGAAAAAAAAATCAAATTTCATAAAACAAATGCTTTTGGATCCATAAATTTTTATGCAATTTTTGATTTATTCATCTTAAATAAAATATAGATCTATATAGAAATAGATCAGCTGGCTCACTGTCATGTAATATGCTAATAAATAATGTTGAAAAATCAAGATGACAGTAGTGTTAAAAGAAAATGCCAGCTTTTAATTTTTCTTAATCCCTAAAAATATGTAGCTAATAAAAGTTGAACAAAACTACAGAATTACATTTGGTTTGACCATCTCATACAAAATCGCTTATAACCATAAAAACGAAATCCAAACAGAAAAATCTTTGTATATTTTCAAACATTTCTATTTACCATCCCTCCCAAAAACAAACAAAATGTTTCCAAATGCAATTCCAAACCGTCTGTATTTAATAAATTCTTATTAAACCTTTTTTTTAACTGCTGTATGAGGCAGCACACTGGCCTAGTGGTTAGCACTGTCTCCTTGCAGGGTCCAGGTTTGGTTCCCACCTCTGTGTGCATTGAGTTTCCATTTTCTTCCTGTGTATGGTGGGTTTCCACCAAGTACTCAGATTTGTACATGTGCCCTGCAATGGATTGGCACCCTGTCCAGGGTGTACCCTGCCTTATGCCCCAAGTCTTCTGGGATAGGCATTTAAGGCCCCCCACTACCCTGTATAAAGGATAAAGCGGTATAGATGATGAGTGAGAGTGATGCATGAGCCGCAATCTTTTTGGTTTGCTTTGGTCTGACTTTGATTTTGGGAATTGGATTGTTATCATCTATAATCTACCGTGATATTACAGAGACTTACTTCCCAAAAAAAGTTAAATAAGCCTGAAGTAGCTATCGACCTCTCACTTTCTCAGCCAGTTTGATGCCTAATTTATCAGAATTATTGAGTCATTCTGTAATTTGCGGTACATTTCACATAAGCATGCGAGTTAGTAAATTCTTTCAAGGTTATATCTTTTAGTTGCAAAGCCTAATCATTAACACTTTTAATCTGATTGATTATGTACACTACTTTCCTTATTTTGACCCATAATATCAGTGCTAGGACTTGCCTGGATGACCACTCCTTAGTTTCATAAATAGTTTAACATCATATTTGAACAAATAATTACATTAAAATCATAAAAAATCTGTAACCCATAACAGCGAACATAGCATACTTGCCTGTCAATTAATATACACAATGTAATATAAACAAACTATTAGATAAAATACTTGTAAAAAAAAAAATGAGAGAAGACTTGCCACAATGTGATTAAAATGTGCGGCACAGAGAAGAATGACATCATGTGATGCTCCTCATTTGACTTTGGGACAAATAATTTCTGTTCTGTTAGTAATTTAATTGACAGCACCATTGACAGTATGTGCATTGACAAATGGTAACAATCATCTTCATGTTCTATACCACTTATCCTGTATAGGGTCCCAGGGGGCTGGAGCCTATCAGAGGAGACCCTGTCCATGAGGTAGGGTACAATCAGTCACATAGGACATTTAACCTAATCTGCATGTCTTTGAACTGTGGGATGAAACTAATGTACCCAAACCCACCAAGCACAGGGAGAACATGCAAATCCATGCACACAGACCCGAGGCGGGAATCGAACTCGGACCCTTGAGGTTCAAGATTACCGTGCTGATCACTATGCTACCGCAATTTGGCGATATTATCACAATTTTTCTGAGACAAGTGAAGCACAGGATGCACATAATGTTTGAAACATGCTCTTCCTTAATAGGTAAAATATGATATTTCTGAATAAAATAATGAAATAAATAAATATACTTATCATCAACAGACAGGGAATGTATCCAAAGTGTAGGTTTGTGTCTGTTTTACTGTTTTAACTGGCACACTTCATCTATTAGCTTACATTCAGTATTACAAAGGATTATTATGGGAAGAGCTGCGAAGTGTCAGAAGTGTTTCAGTGGAGTCAGATTATTGCAACCTTCACACTTGTGAAGCTGATTAATGCTCAGCTCTGATTGGAGGGCTGGTTTTGCAGCTCAAACATAATTGGCTAGGTGGCATGTTGGGGTGGGGTTTGGACTCATCACTGAAAGTGGATAAAGGTGTTTTACTCTTGGGTTGACGCTGAACCTGAATGTGAATTTTTCTCGCTACTTTAAACTAAGTCAGTTTGTCAACACTATATGAAGAGGTTCGTTGGTTTTTGGTCACTCTGAAAGTAACTTTGCTTTGGGAAGCATTGATCATATTTGTGCATTCATTTCTAAAACAAGTGTGTTAGTCCTTTCCAGTCACAGTCATGGCAGCAACAATTGACCTGACAAATGAAGCCACGCTTTTGGTGGCCATGGAGTCAACAGCATGTGATCCTCACCATGCTGAGATGCCAGAACTTTCTGGCCTTTCATCCATTACTTCACAGGTAGTCATAGTGCCATCAACCTTTTATTTGCATGTAGTAGGTGTGATAAATTCACTTTCTCTGGGTGTTCACAGAGTGAGTCTGTAGATGGATGTGACCAGCAGCTTCGGGTTTTTCTCAGAGTTCGTCCTTTTAGTAAAGAGGAGCTCAACAACAATGAGGACCAGGTTTGTGTCTGTTGGCCTTGATGTTTGCCATGTTGTTTAAATCAGTGGCTCTTGAACCAGTACTTGGAGTCCATGTGCTTTCTGTGTACATTGGTATCATGCAAGCTTGTTGCATCTTTGTTGGTCCCTAAGGCTTGTTTAAGAACCAAAGATGTAGTAAGCATGTTCAATTTACATTGCCTCCTTCAGGGTTGTGTGGTGTTTGAGAGCGCTGAAACTGCTACGCTTCATGCCCCTAAAGGCTCTGCCACTTTGAAGTGCAGTGAAAAAGGCATTGGCCAGCAGGTGCACAAGTTCAGCTTCACCAAGGTAATATTGAGATACCAATACAGTCGTGATACAGTTTATGGCCTTGTGTATACAGTTTTATGAAATGGTATGTTTCTCATGCAGATTTTTGGGCCAGAGTCGACTCAGGCGGAGTTCTTTGATGGAACGATCAAATCACAAGTTCAAGATTTTCTGCATGGCAAGAATGCACTGGTGTTCAGCTATGGAGTAACCAACGCTGGGAAGACACATACCATACAAGGCATGGAATATTATAATGGGATGTTACATGCATGCAATAGCACAAGATTTCTGTAGGTCTTGAAAGTCTAAATGTGTCTAAACTTATCAAAATATTTAGTTGTTGTTGTTTTGGATTTTTGGCTGCTCCGGGCAAGCGGTTGCCATGTGGACCATCTGGACCGCACATACAAGCTTGGCACAGGTTTTACGCCGGATGCCCTTCCTGACGAACCCTCCCATTTTATCCAGGCTGGGGACCGGCACTATATCCAGTGATCAAAATATTTATTCTTGTAAATTAAAGTTTGCATCGTGTTAGATTTATTGCAGTTTTGACACCAGACAAAAAAAATAATACAGGGCTCACAAATGAGTCAAGTGAGATTTAATCTGAAGATACTTTTCGGGTACCATGTCATGAGGATTGATTCCCTTTCCCCCTCAAGTCTGTTTTGTCTTAATTGGACCAAGTTAACATTTCTTACAGCTCTTATGTATCTGTGTGAGCACAGGCTCTACAAAAGATCCTGGTATTTTACCACGTGCCCTTGAGCTAGTGTTCAGGCACATCAACGGACGACTGTATGAGCCAATGGACCTGAAGCCGTATCTGAACTCGGATGTACAGAAACTGGATCCTGATCAGCTCAGAGTGGAGAGATCTGTTAAGACTTCACTCTTCAGTATGCTCAAAGAGGTACGAATACAAAGGTTCCATGACTCAAGAAAATGTTTTCTTGTGAAGTTCAAATTTATTATTGTGCACACTAACGTTGCGTTTAATATGAGGATGGATAAGTACGCATCTTATCTTTACTTGTGTCTGTAGGACCTGGAGTCCACCAGGAAGAGCAGGAGTCGGAGTTCCTCCTCATCTTCCGTTAACAGCCTCTCTTTCTCTGGAGTCTCTTATGATCAGACAGGTGATACTGCAATATTTGGGGGAAACTTTTTTACTGTATAGTGCTTTTAACAATGGATGTCACAAGACAGCTTTACAAAAGGAAAAAAAATCTGATATAGATTTATACATTTATAGCATTATCAGTTTGTGTCTGAGGAGTTTACCAGAGGTGATGATGGCAAGGGAAAAAGCCCCTAAGATTGCATGAGGAAGAAACTTTGAGAGGCACTAGACTCAAAAGTGAACCCATCTTCATACACTATATGGAAAAAATTATTTGGCTAAAGCTGCAATAACGTGGTATCCAAGTACATACACTTAAATATGGAGTTGGTCCCCCTTTTGCAGCTATAACAGCTTCCACTCTTCTTAGAAGGCTGTTCACAAGATTTTGGAGTGTTTCTGTGGAAATTCCTTCCTATTCATCGTGTAAAGCATTTATGAGGTCAAACACTGATTTTGGACGAGAAGATCTTTTGTTCCAGTTCATCCCAAAGGTGCTTGATGGGGTTGAGGTCAGAGCTATGTGTGAGCCAGTCAAGTTCTTCCACACTGAACTCATCAAACCAAGTCTTTATTGTCCTTACTTTGTGCACTGAGGCAAAGTTATGTTGGAATAGAAAAGGGCCTTCCCCAAACTGTTGGAAGCATAGCATTGTCTGAAACGCTTGAATTCAATAAGCAACAAGTTTGTCCATAGAGTGTATGGAATTGGATAGTCTAAAAATAATTGAGCCATAAATGTTCTTTTTCTGTCTCCCAGTGGACAGTGCAGAGGGAGCTGCTGATGTACAGTCTGTCTACTCGCTGTGGGTTGCTTACTTTGAGATCTACAATGAGCAAGTGTATGACCTGCTGCAGCCTGCGCTCTCCAACAGGACGAAGAGGCGTGCGGCATTGCGTTTGTGTGAGGACAGTGCGGGAAATTCCTATGTTAGAGGTGACTTTTTTTTTTTTTTTTTTTTTTTTAAACTGTCAAGAAATTAATGTGCAGTTTTGACCACAAGGGGCAGCATTTTATTTAATTTTCATACTGTACATTGCACCTAAATGGCATTATGAGAAGAATGGGATTTTTGAGCAAACAGGTACTCAAATTTGTTCAGCTGTTTGTATTGGAATAAGCAGCGAAGGGGGGGGTGGGATTACTGAAAATTTATTTATTTTATTTTTTTTCAAGAACCATGAAGCAAGTGAAATAAATGTATTTGTTTAAAACTTTGATTCAGCACATTTGATTCAACAAAAATTGCCATGCCTCTTGCATCAGTGTTCCTCTGTATATTGCAGATCTGAGGTGGGTTAATATACAGAATGCAGAAGAGGCTGCTAAAGTTCTACGTGTAGGCAACAAGAATCGCAGTGCTGCAGCAACCAAAATGAACCAGTCATCCAGCAGGAGGTAGCACTCATGCCCATAGTGCTTGAATTTTTATACTACTGCTGGACTATGAGTTTTATTTGGTTTTGTGGGTGCTGTTTTGTTCTATATATAGCCACAGCATCTTTACAGTCAAGCTAATACGCATTGATGGAGCTGATGTCCAAGGAATGTCAGAGTAAGGTTTTTTTTTTTTTTTGTCTAGACTGTATATACTGGTTTGTGAATGGCATAGGCGAAAGAATTATCTTTTTATTTATTTATTTATTTTTTTTAGGCTTTCTCTGTGTGACCTGGCTGGTTCGGAGCGCTGCAACAAGACGCAAACGTTTGGAGAGCGCCTGAAGGAAGCCGGGAACATTAACAATTCCCTGCTGATTCTGGGAAAGTGCATTGCAGGGCTACGAAACATCCAAAGTGACAGGTATGGCTGGAAATTACTTCATGTGGAAAATTGCTGATATACGAGTGTGATAAGGAGGCAATTTTTTATTAGGCCTGGTAGAGTGGCCAGAGAGTCTCATCAGATTTGAGAATTTTGTTTCTCATGGTCCGAGAGTCCTTCAGGTGCCTTTGGGCAAACTCCAGGCTTGTGCTCTGACATGAGCTGTCAACTGTGGGACCTTATATAGACAGGTGGGTGCCTTTCCCAGATCATGTCCAATCAACTGAGTTTACCACAAGTGGACTCCAATTAAGCTGAGGAAAAAAATGAATTTAATCCATTTTAGAATAAGGCTGTGACATAACAATGTGGAAAAAGTAATGCGCTATGAATACTTTCCGGATGCACTATATACAGTATGTAGCAGAGGACATGCACATAAATATGGAGTGCAGGAGTAATGCAGAATGCCTGTAGAGCCTAACTATATTAAAGAATAATTGCAACATGTACTCGGCATTGATAGTCACAGCACTTGAACAATGAAACAGTTTCTTCTAGTTAATCATCCTCTGCATTTTCTACTGCAGGATGAAGAACAACTACATTCCGTTTCGTGAAAGCAAGCTAACCCGCCTCTTCCAGGGGGTGTTCTGTGGTCGTGGAAGGGCCTCCATGATTGTGAATATCAATCAGTGTGCCTCAACTTATGATGAGACTCTCCATGTCATGAAATTCTCTGCTGTTGCCAAAGAGGTACTACTACTACAGTGTGTTGGGTACTAGGAAATATTGTCAGCATGATTTAAAGTAAAAATATGTCTTTAAATCAAGGATGGAGATGGGTATAATTTAATTTTTTTTCCGTGTCATGGTGATTTGCAGTCAAAAATAACGCTCACTTTTGCTTGTCAGGTCGTTCAGGTGATCCAACCTCGCTGTCTCGAGTCTCTGGCACCACGCCTGCTTGGTCGAGATGGAAAGCCTTTGCTAAACAATGGGGTGCTTGACAGCCAGGCAGTGGATGCCTACCTGTCAGAGGACGAGCTGTTGGATGGTGATGAAGAGGCGGATATGTCAATATTACCCCAGGAGGTAATTTTTTTTTTTTTTTCTTTTATTTTTTCCCTTCTGTAGCTGCGGCTATGTATTATGCAGCTGTTACAATGCTACATGGTGAATGTGATTCTATAAAGTACGTAACACAGATGGCAAAATGCACTTTTCATTAAGGGGAAAATAAGACTTGTTCATTAAGAAGGGCGCATGTGTGTAGGAACTGTTAAATTTGGTGGAGAGTCTACGGGCAAAGCTGTTGGCCGAGCGTAAGAAAAATCTGCTGCAGGAGATTCAGATTCGCAGAGAGATGGGTGACGCCATGATGCAGCAAATTATGGAGATTGAAGAACTTCACAGGTGTGTCTGTATTCCTGTTTGGTTTGTAAATTATTAAATTGCAGAGTTTTAAAATGTGCAAAAAAGACTTGCATTCTTTCTTTAGGCTTACATAATTTATATTTTAGATTTGGTATACATGAGACTAAATTGGGTTAATTATCTGTCGTCTCTTGGCATGGTTGTCATCCTTTTCTCCTATTCACTACTCCTCTTCTAAAACTCACTCACGCATCGTCTATATCGCTTTATCCTGTATACAAGGTCAAGGGGGGGCCTGGAGCCTATCCCAGGAGACTTGGGGCATGAGGTGGGGTACACCCTGGACAAGGTGCCAATCCATCGTAGGGAACACACACACACACTTTTATACACACTACAGGCAATTTGAGTGCCAATTAGCCTAATCTGCATGTCTTTAGACTGTGGGAAGGAACCAGAGTACCCGGAGGAAACCCACCAAGCACAGGGAGAACATGCAAACTCCATGCACAGACGGGAATCAAACCTTCACGGAACATTTTATTTGGATGGGTGTGCACTAGTTGTCATTTTCTAGTAAATTAGATTTTTCCGGAAGTCACAATTTTACTCCTTTAGGGGGCAAGTAAAACATCCTTGGAAGACTTGCATATATAACTTTTTAAAAATTTATTCTAATGCATGAATTGTCCTTTTGGTTGCGGAAAATTTTCTGTCTTGCTTTGAGTTGTTTAAATTCTGTTTTATTCACAAGATCCTCAATTGGCCAATCTCATTTTGTAGAACTGTAGATGTTCAAAGAATGAGTTGGAGGGGGATGTCATTTTGTTGAGATGCACGTGGTGGTTTGAGCACTGAAATTAATTTAACCAGGCAAAACAGGTTTTTTAATTGGGGGTGGAGGACTAGTTTAAATGTGTTTTGTCTTTAGGGTTTAGTTTCTTGTGAAATAACGGTAGGTCTTCTACTGTAATATATGTAAAAACCCACTGATTCATTGTACAATTATTTACTCACATTACCATACATGAAATGCATTCGACTGGAGTCTACTATAAAATGCTTAGCGCGTTAACTAGAAGTGCTACAAAGCAGAGTGAGCAGGAAAGAAGTCAGTTCAGTTTCTGTGGTTTGGATAAAAGATAAGCAGATGGCTATTTGTGACTTTGGTACTTTGCTAAATGAGACTTGAGTAATATAGTCATGCACAAGTGAATGTGTCGGAAGAAAAACGCAGAAAAGAGTTTTGACCCAGTTGTTTTTTTTTTTTTTTTGACAACTCACTATAATTCTGCACAGAAGCTACACATAATGGTAAAAAGATCATTTTAAATGAGCGAGTTGACAATTTTGTCTGCTGATTTATAGTCGCCAGATGGCAGATATGAAGGAGAGCTACGAGGAAAAAATGGACAGCACGTTTGAGATGTATAAAGAGGCGCTTAAGGAGCACGCCTACCAGTGTGCCCTGGAACGTCTTGAAGAAGAATACGTCCCAATAGACGAGTTCACGGCTGAGCAGGACCGAGCTAAGGTGTCTAGGGGGGGAATCAATCGCTGAATTACTGTATGTCTATCCATTCTGGCTCACTCAGTTTCCTGTTCGATTAGGAGCTTGAGAGGCATGTGCATGAGTTGGAACGGAAGCAACATGGTTCTGCATCGGTTCTTCTTCAGCAGGAGAGTTCAACACAGACTGACCTGGCGCAACAAAGCACGGAGGAGACGGGTTGGTTGATTTTTGTACATGTGGCTGTTTCTTTGGCCTTTTTAAAGCCTGAACATCAGCTTTGCTTTCCTTTTAAGATTCAGAGCGGTTCAAGCTTCTCTACAAAGAAAAGTGTGCTGTGGAACAGGTGTGCGCGGAAAAACAAGAGGTAAATGACGTTACTGATGCCTGATGTATGTATGTTCTGATGCCCAAGTCATGTTCTTTATAGCACAGACTGCTTTGTGGAAACAATTTCACTTAATCAGCTTTCATTTGAGCAGTGGGTGAATGATGCATCCCATACAGTCCAACTATAAGGACATGTGACTGATTTAAAGAAGGGGGATGGGGGGCACCACCACCTAGTCCTAGATTCTGCCACTGGGAAGCACTGCTTAACATGTCTTGCCTGAAATTTTAGATGGGTGTTCAATAAGTTTGAATTTTGTTAATGGTGAAAATATAAAATACAATATTTTTCTGGCTCATGGATGGGGGTGGGGTTATCCTGAAAGATGCCACTATAATCAGGATAGAAATACTTCATCATAAGATGATCAGTCTGGAATAACTTCATTGATTTTGATTTGTAATTCCTCTTGCTTCTAAGGCATTGATTCCCAAACACTGGGTCACAACCCACAGGTGGGTCACAGGAGATTTTATTTGGGTTACTGCTTATGCAATTTTATGCCTGCAGTACACCTTTCAGTCACGTGGGGGTGTGTAAGGTTTCTACCACTGTCATGGATTCCATCAACAGGTAGAGGAAATAAAATCAGATGTAGTCTTTGTACTGTCTATAAATGCATTTAATTTGTAAAGTCTAGTTCCGTTGTTGACTTTTACAATTAAAAAGATTTTTTGCATGCGTTATTAAAAATAAGTTGTGGTTTATCATAGAGTATGTGGCCAATCTTAGAAATGGCTGGTTTACCATTCAAGGTAATAGTGATGTGTCAGTGGGAATAAAAATGATGTAACTGTTCATGCGCATGCAAAATGTCAACACAATGGGGCTAATATTTGTTTTTCCATTAGTCACCCATGGCAAAAAAAAATCTAATTATTAACCTAATATTATAACAAATTATACAGAATGTGATTACTTTTCTTAATGTTTTTTTTGTCAAGTTGATTGTATCTCTTGAGAAACGAATCAACGAGTTGAACGAGACTCTGCAGGAAGCCGGAGAGAGCTACATGGAGAAACTTGCAGAAGTTCAAAATTTACAGAATAAGCTCAATTACCAGGTATGTTAACGCTGTGATCCTCGAACGCAAACACATTCAGAACTGTGCTCACCTGTTCACACCTTCCTGTCACCAGGAGCAAGAAACTGAGCATTTACAGCGGGAGCTCAGTGAGAGAGCTCTGGAGCTGCACAGTGTCAAGGAGGACCTGGCCAAGCTAACGCGTGACTCTGTGGGACAATCTCGCCCAAAACGGGGACTGCTGGTAAACATCAAGGAGACCATGTCATCTCCGGCATCAGGAACACTCTGCCGCACAATCAGGAAATCAGTCCGCACTACCACGTCCTTGAGGAAAAAGCCCTGATTGAATGTTTTTTATGCATAATTAAGTAGATGTCTGATTTTTATTGTGACTTGTCATTTTTATTAATTTAATAAATTCTCTTTACAAAAATCAATTTCCTGTCATCTGAGAAATTCTGTACAGTAAAAAGGTTCATGTAAAACATCCTACAACTGTGTAATGCTATAACACTAGGTTTTTGGATTACTAATGATCTATAATCTTTAACAGTAGAGATTGCTTTAATTGGTCTCCACTTGTGGGCCATGGTGGACACATTTTGGTGTTTGGCATCTCATGCTTACATTCTAAATTTAAGTAAGAGCAAAGGTAAAACTTATTTACAAAGGGTTTTGCTTTCAGAAATAAGCAGTAGCAATCCTTTTTTTTTTTTTTTTTTTTTTTAGGCTACACTCTGTTTTTGGTCTGTACATTTGGGTGGAAACCCTATCAAAGAACATTTTAAATACAGGAAAAAGATGAAAAAATATATTTACCAAATCTTAATCTTTCATAAAATTTCAGTGAGTCTGTGCTCAACATAGCCTCATATTCCTACTCTAGGCTGACTGGGAACCAAAATGTCATCTGTATCTGTGACCAGCCCATCTGGCACCACCAATCAAACCATAGTCAAAGCTCATGAACTTGTATTTCCCAAATATTGTGTTTAATGCAAACTTTAGCTGAAACTCTGGACCTGTATCTGCATGAATTGGTGCATTGTGCTGCTCCCATATGTTTCGCTGACTGGATAATGGGGTGCTCCTAAAATAGGGTGCTCTACAGGACTGAGCTGTAAGCTCTTTGTTTGAAGGTTTTCATCTCTTTCCTTTTGAAATTCTTTCACATGAAATGAAATGTCAATCACTAAAAACATGAATACATTAATAATTAGAATTACTATGCAGGGGCAGGACAGACTCCACCTTCTGAGTCGGAGTTTCTTATTTCTTTATCCCTCTCAAGGTTTCCTCTTTCTTTGTGCAATTTCAGGAAGTGTGTCCTTGGCAAAGTTGCCCTCAACCTGCTCACTGGATGTTGCTGGAGCTCTCATGTCTATCATGTTCATGACTGTTTTGGATCTGGCATGGTATCATGGCTGGCTCTGGTACTGGCCCTCGGTGGATGTGTAATAGTCCTCCAGGACACTCTGCATGTAATCGAAAGTGGGTCGCTCCTCTGGTTTGGCCTTCCAGCATGAAGTCATGATGTCGTACAGTTCAGATGGGCAGTTTTCAGGACACTGCATGCGATAGCCACGCTGCACTCGTGCCATCACTTCGCCGTTGCTTAAACCTGGAGAAGAGGGAAAATGCCAGGAACACTTCACACTATTTTAAAATAGATTTTGTGGTTCTTTGCATAACTCAATAATATATGTGTATATTTTTTGACCCAACTTTTTTTTATATAATAGCATTTTACGTACAGTATATGATTAAAAAAATAATTGTTTTGGCCACTTGAGAGCAGCAAACACCACTCTGTATTAAATATCTCTTTTACTAGAGCACAGTTTCCCATCCCTGGTCCTGGACCTGTCTGTTACATTTAAATATTTTTGCTCCTAACACATCTGATTCAATAATCAACTTACAAATGGTGAGGTAGAAAGGGGAAAATATTTAAATAATTACGGCAGAAGGCACTTCAAAACTAAACTACTGGAATAAACGATGCTGTATTTAAAAGCATTTACATCCTGTTTTAGGTAAAAACTAAATTAAAACTGGTATCACAGGTTGATTTTAACATGTACATAACGAAAGTTCTGTTACACAAATTAGGTTAAGGAAGTGGTTAGGTAATGTAGTCATGCTAACCTGAATAGGGGATTCTACCGAAGGTGACGATCTCATAGAGAAGAATGCCGAATGACCACATATCTGATTTGATGGTGAATGAACCATAGTTTATAGCCTCTGGTGCAGTCCATTTAATGGGGAATTTAGCACCTAAAAAAACAGAGAAAACAGTCAGTATTAAGTGAACATTTGAGAGTAAAGTGCTTTGCAATTTGTTGTATAAATTACCAAACTTTAATGAGGCTGGCTGCTATTCATTCATTCATTCATTCATTCATTCATTATCCATCCATCCATCCATCCATCCATCCATGCAATCTAGTCTACTAGAGACCTGCGGAAAACCCATAAAGACACAGGAAGTACATGAGAGGATTAACAAAGATATTGGGGCTGTGAGACAGAAATGCAACCCACTGTCCCTTAGTCACTGGAGTGGGATAGAAACTGGGTTTATGTGCTTATACCTTCCCTGGCTGAATATTCATTGTCCTCGATGACCCTAGCCAGGCCGAAGTCAGCAATCTTGCACAGCAGACTTTCACTGACGAGTACATTTGCAGCTCTCAGGTCTCTGTGAATGTAGTTCTTCTTTTCGATGTACGCCATGCCTTCTGCAATCTGATGCACAAAAACACCAAAGCACTTTCCATTATGCACCACTCCTAGTGATGCTGAACACTCAAGTTCTGCTTTTGCCTGATTACACACACACCATGCTTCACAGAAAGTCTCAGTTCTCCTAAAATATTTATGTAATTCTGATAATACCAAGCACCTGTTATAAAAAAGGTATTATATGGCTACTTGATTGAATTTAACTTGCATGTAATAATACGTACTTGAGCTCCAAAGTCAATCAGTTTGGGCAGCTGTATTTTTCTGCCTGGTGGACTTTTCAGAAAGTCCAACAAGCTCCCTAGGAGCAAGAAACAGAGAATGCAAACAGCATTAAGCACGTCAGAAAATTTCTAAACAGTCCAGAAAGTTAATTTTAACAGGCAACAAGGTTGCAGATGCACGTGCGCTTTTGTCATGTGTTTATGTGCAAAAATTATTATTATGGTTGTAACAAAGCATGAATAAATTATTCAGATTGAACAGATAATGGATTCTAAGAAAATATTAATACAGCAGATGATTCAAGGGAACAAATGCCCCGTGGTGTGTATTTCTAATTTACAGTACAACAAGCTTTCTCCAACACTATTAAAAGAAAGTTTGTTGGAATATTATAT
>JAOTRS010000040.1:14970500-14978000 GCA_028565755.1 Dinotopterus cunningtoni
TCAGGACTATACAGGGGATGTGGCAATAACTCCTAGCCGAGTTCCTGTAATATGCAAGTGGTGTTGGTGAATGATTGTGTGTACAGTTCCCACAAGCAGATGCATCTCTTCCACATGGTTGGTGGAAAGTTATCCATCAATTTTCAAGGATCAGGCAAATGAACATCACCGGATGTTTACAGGAATGACTGCAGTGGGCTCTGACCTCAACCGAATCGTCATTCACAGATGGCTTTCAGTAAAACGTTTGCACCATTTAAATGTTTTACTTCAACAAAAAGTCTCATCACTGTGCCGTTTTTGAAGTCTCCTGAAATCTGTTTTATGACATGCACAAGAAATTTCATCATAAGTCCTGGTTTGACTTGAACACCTAATTTGCTGATCAATGACCGAACAATTTTACCCTACTACATTCTTTGAAATTATACTGTACAATTTAACAGAAAAAAGGCAGTGACTTAATTAAAGCAGCTGATTAGGCAATTAGTGTGTCTATGTGTGTACAGTATATACACAGACACACATATCTGTAAGTAAACAAAAAACAATATTGATGTTGGTAAAAAAAAAATCTATAATGTGCGGATTTGCTCTGAATCAGCGATAATGTTAATTTCATATTTTACAGAACCATTTTATCTAGTGGAGTATTTTAGCAGAGGGTGTATTATGAGAAGTTAGTACACCTTATGCATCTGCTGTTCCGAGAACAACTGGGAACCTCATCTAAACCACATCCTATTTTTCCAACAACCTTATTCTGTGTTCATGTGTGTGTGTGTGTGAGTGTAAAAGAGAGAGAGAGAAAGAGAGAGAGAGATCAACTTGTCTGCAAACCCCTCTACCTCTAATTATAACTATATAAATTTGATGGTTATTTAATGAAAAGTCTGAAATAAATTCCAGCCTCAGTTTTTACACTCACACTGCACAAAGCAACACAGCAACACCTCATCAACTCTCCCACCATCACACACACTCACCCACACCCACACCCACGCAGTATATTTGGACCATCACACATCTCTATTGTCCCCCTGAGTAAGCACACAGAGGGAGTGCTGGTTCGGTATTACTGTCATCATCTATTTTACTACCAGAGACGGAATATGTTGTATGTGTGTGTGTGGTGCTAACACATATACAGCTTCCGCTTGACTCATGTAAAAAGGAGCACTCAGGAGCCAATGCTATTGTGTAATTCCCCAGAAAGGCTCGCCTGGCGACAGTCTGTGTGTGTGTGTATATGTGGGAGTGTGTGCGAGTGTAAGCGAGCGGGTGGGTGTGTGTGTATGTCTGAAGGCGGACAGTGTGTGCTCCTGCGCCAAGGACAGGAAGCAGTTTGTGGGGGACAGGAAATGCACGCTGAAGCAGTGGCTCAGATAAGAATAAGAGACTGCTCCCTCATACACACACACCTCACTCCACCCCAGACTCCCCTAGGCCACACTGGTGCCATACAGACCTGCTAACCCACCCTGCAACTTTTAGAAAGGCTAAAAGTGTTAAAATGACCTAACAGACCTGATAGGGACCGTCAGTGAAAGTGTCAGTGATTAAATACCACAACAGATTTGTTTATTTGTTAAAATAGAATCTCAGATAAGCCATGAAACACATAGAGCTCTAACCTTGTGTTGGGTATGTGTTGACCCAAATTATATATCGGTCAAGCCATCTGAACATTACTGTTTGCTGTTTGCCACAGCTATCCTTGTGGCATTAAAAACAATAAAGAATTCTTAGAACAAGCTGCAGTTTCTGAGCCTGATCATAAGTTAAGTGGCCTGCGTCATGTTAGTATGAAAGGCTACAAAAATTGCATTTTATCTTTAATGTTAAGGATTAACTTGGTTACGTTTTGCTCATTTTATGTAGGTCCTCAGATCTGTCATGACGCCATGGTCACGGTTGTGGTATGAGGTGGATGGCATGCCTGGATACACATTTTCTCAATTCTTCATAAACTACAGGCAATTCATAGTTAGTAAATATACTGGAAAACGTTGGGGAAAGAGTGACAAAAAGAACCCAGAAGGAACTTATGCAGACACAGGAGAGAAGATTCAATTATTTGTCACATGTACCTTTTTTTCACATATCTTGGGTCAGTGCAGTGGCAAGATACAGAGACCCCGGAGCAAATTGGGTTAAGGAGCTTGCTCAACAGTGACACTTTGACAGTACTAGGGCTTGAACCCCCAACTTTCCGATCATTAACCCAGAGCCTTAACCGTTTGAGCCACCACTGCTCACTGTAAAATGTTGCTAGCCATTTCCTTGCTATGACCCAGCTTTGGCCCCAGATTACTGCTGCAACAACACATAGTACTAACTGCAGTTTAGCTGCCAGCAGCCAAAAAGGACATGAGCTCACGACTAAACTGGGGTGACCGAACTGCCCGTATTTTAAATACAGGGGACATTCAGGTTAAACCAGGTCTTTTGATTTTGCGGAATAACAGAACGCATGCAAACTACAAGGGCTGGGACTTGTGATGAAAACATGTACAAGGATAAGACTAGCTGGGGTAAAACATTTAAATGGTGCAAACATTTTAAATAAGGCCCTTTTTAAGGAGCCCACTGCAATCATTCCTGTGAACATTCAGCAAGTGGAATGCGTGATCTTTGAAAATTGGCAGATAACTTGACGCCAACTTGCAGAAGAGACACACAATGTACACACAATCATTCACGAACACCACTTGCACATTACAGGAACTTGTATGGGAGTTATTGCTACATCTCTCATTTAGCCCTGACCTCACTCAAAGACATTTCCACATTAAAATATTAAAAGGAGTTCCTGGGGGGCCAACGTTTTAGATGTAATGCAGGCAGTCTGATCATGGCCCCGGTATGTTGAGAAAACTTTCTAGATTTATGATTATCCAAGCACTAGTAAAACACTGAGATAAGTGCATTAGTGTCGCAGCAGATTATATAGAGAAATAAAGGTAGTTTTCACTTTCATAACTGTGTCCTGTTATTCTGCACAATCAAAAGTCCTGGTTTGACTTGAATGCCCCTTATCAAGTTAAAATATTGTTATTATTATTAATATTTTTAGTGTTTATTATTGCCCGAAGGAAAATGCCACTGCAAATATTTTGAATGATCAATTTCTAATTAGATTTAGAATTCCAGAAAGTGATTAAAATAACCAACACACATTTATATACTGCAAATTTCAACTGAAACTAGCTGCAGTATAACAATAAATGTTTGCTTGAAAGGCGGCATGGTGGTGTAGCGGATAGCACTGTCGCCTTGCACCTCCATGGTCTGGGTTCGATTCCTGGCCAGACTCGATTCCCATCATGGAGTTTGCATGTTCTCCCTGTGCTTGGTGGGTTTCCTCTGGGTATTCCGGTTTCCTCCCACAGTCCAAAGACCTGCAGATTAAGCTAATAGGTGTTCCCAAATTGCCCATAGTGTGTGTGTGTGTGTGTGTGCCCTGTGATGGATCGGCACCCTGTCCAGGGTGTACCCTGCCTTATGCCCTAGACCTCCTGGGATAGGCTCCAGGCCCCCTGTGGCCCTGAATACAGGATAAAGTGGTATAGACGATGAGTGAGTGTTTGCTTGAAGACAGTCAGTGATTTAACTGCTTGATAAGCCCCCGCTGCCGAGACATAGTACCTTGTCTCCCTTGTACCTTAAGGTTGAGTCATGCTTGAGCATGGTGTAGTGCAAGTTATGTGCCTTAGCATAGTTGATCTTATTTTGGCTTTGTAGACCAGCGTCAGTTTTTAAATTTGATGCAGACAGCTACAGGAAGCCAGTAGAGGGAATGCAGCAGTTCAGTGATATGGGAGAATGTGGGGAAGTTGAAAACAATTCTTGCAGCTGCATTCTAGATTAGGTGCAAGGGCTGAATGGTGGGCTGAGACAAACGTGCCAGGAGTGGGTTGCAGTAGTCCAAACATTAGATGACGAGCATTGACTGACCTCTGTGCTTAGAAATGGTTGGGAAGCAGAAACCTGCATGACCAAGTTGGGGTAACAAAAGTCATAAAATAAGACAGATTTGAGAAAAAGGTCCTTATGTACATTATTGATTTATCTTCAGGTTTTGAACAGTTTATTATATAATTTGATTAAATGTACCTTTTAACAATTAACAGAACAGTCCATATTAACAAACCAAAACAAGTATTAACGATTAAAAACTGAAGTGATTAATTTAGGTAAGTATTCATACTCTTTATTTGGTACTTTGTAGAAGCACATTAAGCAATTACAGCTTTGAGTCATCATGGTTAAGTCTTTACAAGTTTTGCATATCAGAATTTGGGTAGTTTCTTCCTGCGAATTCTTCCTGGCAGATCCTCTCAAGTTCAATCAGAATTTATGGGGCGTGCCTGTGAAGTGTCATATTATGTATGGTTCATGTCTGGACATCGGCTGGGCCTGCTAAGGACACAGCATGATTTTGCAGCTATTATTCTTTACAGAAGTGATGGAATTAGCCAGTTGATAAGCGGTGCTTGGTTTTCACCAAATGTACCACTTAGAAACACCAGATTTGGAGTTTAATGTTTGTGTCAGCAAACCACAATCCTCTTTTCTCATGTTGTCAGAATGCCCAAACTTTACCATACAGACCTGATAAATTAAGTATTTATGACGTTTTGTTATTGTCAGGCGCTCACATCTTGACCAAGGAATTTCTGAAGCTCTGTTAAAATATCCATTGGGTTCTTGTTCCATGGACATAATTTATGGGAGGATGTGGGTTGTAACCCCCTCAATATTTAAAACCTGCCAGTGCAACCCTCCTTCCCAAATATAATATCATAATTATGAATACAAAAAAAAAAATTGATAACATTTATTAACATTTCAAACAAGTGTTTCACTTTCTCCATTCAATATTTTTTCAAGCATGCAACACTAACTGCAGGAACATGAAATAGCAAGCACATATACAACCAAAAGAGGAAGCGTAAAAGACCAAGCAACAATTTTTAGTTGTTAGTTGGTCAGCAGCAAAAAAGAGAAAAATCAGTAAAAAAAAAAAAAAAAAGTACACGTAAACTGTAGTATAACTATCACATGGCTTAGATAAATATCTATTTTACCTATATCGGAACAACAAATTAATACATAAAAAATTTGGTGTTTTTACATAAAGTGAATTATTTTATGCAATAACCCAACTGCACTATTTGGTATATGTAGAGCATGTTGTTGTGGTATGTCTCTTCATCTCTTATGTCTCCTTTGTCTCCCCATTCCCACCAGTGTTTAACCCAATTTTATACCCTTGTCTTAGTCACATCCCCAACCAAGGCCCTTCTAGACTCAAGCCCAGATGTCCTTGTGGTTCCACTTTTTTCACTTTCAGAAAGATGGAAGCCAGTAACAAAGCTAAAAAATAAATAAATAAATAAACAAATAAATAAATAAATAAATAAATAAATAAATATTTATACCCTTGCATGCTTGTACCCTTGCAGATCTGTATCTCAGCATAGGTATATGAAGTGTTCCTTAGATTTCATGGTTCGGATTTTGGTATAACAGGCACCTTGAATCGTGGGGCCGCAATAAGACCCCAGTGAAGTTCAAGAAACATCGAGATAATAAAAGCGAACTGGATCCCTGTTTTGCCAAGGGTCTGAGTACTTACAAAAATGAGAGTACCTAAATAAAACTATATGAGATTTAAATCTATTAAAAACTATATGAATTATAAATACATTTATAGAAAAAAATATAAATAAAAATATTTATATATAAAAAATTATTCTCCAAATACTTGTTGTATAACAACATGTTACCATTAGGGATAAATATGTGCAGATAAATAGTTAAATATGTTAATTTAATTCATTCTAAACTACATTTATAAAACAATACGTTTTGCAGAAAAAAAGTGATGGGGTCTGAATACTTTTCTAAACTACTGTATTTCTAGGCCCTGATTGATCACTTGAGCAGTAAAGTATAAAATTTCTTTCAGGTTAAAGAGACTTACATTAGGTTTTATATCTATACAAAATCAGGCCACGCAAGTATCACTTTCATTTGGCACATTAACACAAATTCTTCCCTATGAAAAATCGTACAGGTTTACAGCTTACAAATGCTCTTAATCAAAGAATTTGCTCGAATACTCTGTAAAATTGTTCTTTGCTTTACAATAACAGTTACTGACGGCACCAACAACTCCTTATATAAGGAGTATATACTCCTTACACTACTTAGAGTTTTAGTATATGCCCGGAGTTTCAAGGAAACAGGTTCGCAGTTCTTTCATCAGACTTTTACTGTCTGCTGTAATCACATGCTACAAATCCAGCAGATAGAGTTTATCTTTAAATGTTAGTAGAATGGTGTAATATTAAGTCCTAGTTCTAAGTAAAATGACTTAAGTGGAATGAACTGACTTAATTACTTGCTGCCAATATTAGAATTTACATTATTAATTACATTAATCATTTACAATAGTAATTATACATTTCACCGTTGGATTTAACTAAACTGAATGGTTTCAGAATTATTTCCCAAAGATTTGTTAAAGATTAGGATCTCTGTCCACTTTCACCCTTTAACCTTCCTGGCCTAGACTAAAACACACACACAAAGACACATGCACACACGCACACACACACACACACACACACACACACTAGTTGACTGGTTGACACTGATTATTGCAACTGTTTATCATTTTTATGAGCATTTGTGCAAAGACAGAGGGGGAATAGGCAACATCCTGTGACAAGGATGTGAATTTTTTTGTTTGAGAGACAGAGAGAGAGAGAGAGATGCACATACAGTAGGGAAGAATAAAACGAGAGTGATTCAGTCAGTGTATCGTGTTTAGACCTGCCCATTGTTTTTCTGCATGAAGATAGGATAGCCTATGAACATTAACCTGAGTTTGATCTCTTATAGAAAAACACTATAGGCCAAAGAACAAGTACACACACACACACACACACACACACACACACACACACACACACAGGAGCACTAGAGACTTTATATTGATTCAGACTGTATTGAGTTCCTTTGATTCAGAGTTATACAAGTTTAAATAGAAGTTAATCATCATCTGTGTGTGTGTGTGCACGAGTGCAAGTGTGAATCGATCTCTCACACACCTTCTCCAGTGTCAGGTGTGCTGTTTCACCCGTTGTGTGGTAAAAGGTTGAGAAGGGCGGAGATGAAAGTTGCATGCACACACACACACACACACACACACACACACACACACACACACACACAAACGTCATCATGTGCCAACCAGGAGTGAAAGTAGTTTTACATTCTTGCTGGTAGTATGTAGCTGAAGGGGATGGCGAATAAACCATGGAGGTTTTGAAAACCAGTTTCTCTTTTTGTATCTACGTATTCCGCATTTGAATATGCTCAGCTAGCTAACTGTTTTGGGTTTGAATCCCAAATATTTTAAAATGGAAAACTAGTGTGCTATGTAGGGTGTACATAGTTGTTCCACACTATTACCTTATTAATAAGTAG
>JAOTRS010000040.1:15002492-15014553 GCA_028565755.1 Dinotopterus cunningtoni
AAGTTATATACCTTAGCCTATTTAAAGTGCTTCACAACTGAATTGAACAGGAGCAATTAAATGTAGCCCGTTCCTTATATTAGTTTTCTCACTTAAAAAAAACAAAGGCAGCATTTAAAACAATACAAAATAACTTCAAATACAATATCTTAACATTTAACTTTAACTGTAAGGTACACAAATTCGACGTTTTAACCGAGCAGCATGTACCTCTGGCTCCATCATAATATTACATAATACTTCTAAACGAATTTGGCAAATAATTCACTAACTCATATGCCTCAAAAGTCTTGATTCTGGGTTGAGCAGTTGCATGCTTCTTATGGTGCCACACACATGTTATGCACATTTTAATGCAATAAAAATGCGTTTCTGTTGCACTCAGTAGCTTGTGCACAGAATCGGTTATATCCAAGGCTGATCAGTCAAGGCTGATCAACCTGAAAAACCAGACAACTGCACTGGCTGACCAGTGCATCTGCATTATTAATGTAAACCCTTGTGGAGTCTATGTAGCGATACATGAAGCGATACAGCACACACACACAAAAAAATCATGATTCATAACTGTATTGAGTTTTTCCCCCTTCTCTACTATTTATAAATACAGGTCTAGAAAAAACATAACCTGGAATGGAAAAAAAACACTTGCACTCTTGCACTGTTTTTCTGACGAATTTTAATGAAGTTTAGATTGGACTAGCAAGAGCTTAGGGTGCCATGTCCGAGTGTTTTTTTTGTTTCAGTTTTACACCTCAACTGACAAAGTGCATCATGGTACTTGGTAATAATTGATAGATTAATTGTTCATGATCTAAAATGATTCAACTACTAAGCCACCAACTGACATTTATTAGAAATGTCAGTTGACTCCATGGTACGTGTACATTTACATGCATATGTTCGCTGTGTGACTCACCTAAGCTGCGAGGGTCGTAGTAGCTGGTCGAGATTACACCTCCGTTACGTTCCACTGCAGCAATGGCAGCTTCAGATGCACGCTGAACCTCAAGATTCACCTTTGCACAGAATATGTCTGCTCCCTTGAATAGACAGAAGAACACTTTAGTTGGCTCACTTAAGACAAGAACTTTAAAAATGACTGACTGCTGCCCCCCTCTGGACAATCTAATTAATTTCAACCTGACAAGAGCATACTGAACAATGTGAGGAATTTATACAACTTCAGCTACACCACTGCAGCGTTTGTGCCACAGTGAGCTGCCAGAACTGTCCCACATGTGCCCACATTGAACAAATCTGCTTGTCAGCATTTTTCTGGTCATTTCTTTACTATTTTCTTTTAAACAGACACACACAAACAAAAATCTGAGTCAGGATGTAACATGGTGTGACGATTCCATTTTGGCAAATGACTTGGACACATTAAATACTTTTTTCATCCATCACATCATCATAATGCACAAACCTCTTCAACAAGATGGACCCCATAGTCTCGTTTGAGCGGCTGGATCGTGACTCCTCTCCCATTGACGAGCTGTGTGAGGTCTATGGGCCGTGACGTATCCACGCGGCCAAGGTCTATTAAATACTGCAGCCTCCGCAGCGTGAGTGGCGGGTACTGCGGTCGACGGCTGAAGACAAATACACCATTGGTTATGCATAAATTAATCAGGAGGTTGCGGAAAAGGATCATGACAAGAGTATACCATAAGCATTCTTGATCATGACATGTAAAGTTCAGTAAATTAGCAGTGTAGTTTTTCCCCACCTGTGTCCCTCATTATAGCCATATTTAGGAATGAGCAAGTAGAATGGGGTCTGGCCTCCCTCAAAGCCTAGACGAGGACGGTTCCCACGCTGACGTTCCCCTTTGTGACCTCTTCCACTTTTATTCCCGCCATGCATCCCTCTGCCCCGACGCTTCTCCTGTGGAAAGGCATTATTTTAGCTGCTTAAGCCACACTTCTGCATTATAAAACCCACACAATTTCACTCCAATATCCTATTTTTCCATTGAATGTCTATGCATTAAATACTGTAGCTCAGTATTACCCTCTGATACAGCAGGTGGCAGTATGCACCTAGTTGCTTTGCAAGCCAACATTAAACACAGAGAAGAAGAGAACGAGCACGTCAATCTTTTCGCTATGTTTAATAATATTTATATTCTGGAAAAAAGTCAAGAGCAACATACTTGTGTGCATTCCTACTTTAGCAACCTTATCATTCTCCATTTTCCAGGATACTTGGGCATGGTTCCTGAGCAAGGAATACTTGTGTTCTCATTGATCAAAATTGACCACACTATGGGGTCAAGTATTCTCTTAAATGATCCAAAAGCCCTAATGTAAAAACGCCTAAAATAAAACAATCTGAAATTTAGATCTTTTCTTTTCATTATAGTAAATCTGTATTGATAAAGAAATTCCAGCATTTGTTATAGAACATGCTTTCCACAATTTCCACAGCCAGCTGAGTGCTCATACATTAATATATGAAGGACAATTATTTGTTGTAAAAAAAAAATTAATCCTGTGCATCACTTCTAGGTTTCAGATGCAACTACAAGAAACGTTCAAGTCATGTGATGAAATTTCTTGTGAAGGAAACTGTAAAATTGATTGACATTTACAGAGGACTCCAAGCATGGTGATGAGACTCTTCGCCGCAGTACATTTGAATGGTGTAAAAGGTTTAAAGAAGTCTGCACGTCTATGAATGATGATCCTGGCCGGGGTGGTTTGTAGCCAACTGCAGCTGTTCGAGTGAACATTCAGCAAATGGTACTCCTGATTCTTGAACACTGACAGATAACTTGTCACTCAATTGCGGAAGAGCTGCATCTGTCTGTGGGAACTGTACACACAATTATTCACCAACACCACTTGCACACTACAGGAACTTGGCTGGAAATTGCCACATTCCTCTGTACAGTCCTGACCTCAATCTTAGCCATTTCCACATGATTGGGTCATAACAAGGTGTTCTTGGAAGGCCAGCGTTTTAAACGTGAGGCAGGCAGTACAATTGAGAAATATCTTTACCTTGATGGTTTCCAAGCACTAGTAAAACACTGGGATAAGTGCATTAGTGTAGCAGGGGATTGTATAGAAAAATAAATGTAGTTTTTACTCTCATAACTGAGCAATCAAAAATCCTGGTTCGACTTGAACACATCTTGTATATTCCAGAGCCCTGGCAGTTCAGCTTAATTACCTGACTACATTTGATTTGTTACTAATACTAAAAAGTACACTTTATGCTAGGTTTTACAGTGTTAGAGAACACCCTGCCAACAACTAGTGGAAAATGGCAAAATAGGATTAGCTAAAGTAATACATGTTATGCATTAACAATTTTAAAACCATGGCACAGATCTCACCTTAAATCTAGTTAACCATAGGTTACATATTGCTGAACAGACTAGTACTTATTCGAATAACATTCCTCTAAAACATTAACTTTCTTTTTTGCTAACTCCAGTGACTCAGTGTAATTTTAACTGTCTAGAGACACGTTTTCTAATATTCAGAATTTCACATCTTTTTTTAAACCAACAAACGAACTAAACTATCACAGTTTGCTCCAGGTAACAAGCTAACCTGCTGGCTAAATAGAGCACTGCTGTTTCACATAGAAACATGACTTACATTTCGCCTTGCACCAGGATTTGGCCGAAGGTTAGCTAATGTTATCCGGGGTAGATTTTTCAAAATGTCTATACTTTTACTACCGGTGGTCTTGGACACAGACATTTGTCTTGCTGCACATTTGCTAGTCAACCTAGTCAAGGGCAAGTGTCATGGCGGACAGGCACGTGGTTCAGCGCACCGGAAAAACATCGAACGTGATACGGAAGTGCAGGAGAATGTCAAATCTCTGCGCAAATGAGGGTATCTAGATATTGCGTTTAAAGTCCATGTTAAAAACATATATACACAACAATATAAGGAGACACTTTTTAACAACTTCTGGAGCTAATAATGTTTTAAAATCGCCATTTAGAATATATAATAAAGACATTATGTCTGTTAATTAAGAAAAAAAATCATCATACATACATGATTCCCGTTCATATTAAAATACCGTTTCAAACAATCATTTGAAAACGTTTTTTTTTTTTAATAATGACGATTAAATTATAATGGAGAATTTATTTAAAAACGTGTGTCCATTATGGAGATGCCGGGGATTGAACCCGGGGCCTCATACATGCAAAGCATGCGCTCTACCACTGAGCTACATCCCCTACGACGAAAGGGGGTAAATCACGGTTAGTTAAAGCTACTAACAGAATTTGTTGGAAACATTTTCCTACTTTTCCTACATTCTACTGCATTCTGCGCATTAGTTGTATAGAAAAGGTGTTTGCTTTAACAGTTAATTATTAAAGCCAAGTACAATTTTTGTACTTTATTAACAACTAAAACAACTATTATTATTATTTTTCGTTATAGATTATAACAACATGCAAGAAATAAAACACAATATGATGTGCTCTGTGAAAAAATAATTCAGGGTGGTGTGATGATATAAACTCTTATATATACAGTATATAGGGATCGTGGAGGCCAATGGTGACCATTGTTTTTAGACTCTGGATGTGCAAGGCGACAGGACTAACCACTAAGGTATGTATGACATCCAGTACATACACACACTGACACATAATGTATGCAGTACATTGATATGTACTAGGGGTGTAACTAACTAAAAATACAATATTCAAATTTAACAAACAGCAAAATTAACAAATGTAATAAAACAAGTTTTTTTTTTCGAGTGAGTGAGTTAGGAATTGTATCTGACCAAACAAACAGGGTAAAAAAGTTTGTATTTCTCATGCAGAAATGGGCATGGGCATACATGGGCATTCTGCACGGAACCTGGCAACCCTGTTTATGGACGATAATACACTTCTCAATATCAGACTTTTCTGTTCATTTATTCTGCACACTGCTCCACAGATGTAGGATCTCAGGGTGCATGGACCATATGACACAGTGTAGCAGATATCACGGATGGGGTGTCAGCTGAAATACACTATTTGGAAACACTAATCAGCTTCCAACCTATGTCTTTGGATTATAGCAAAAACTGACATACCTGACAAAAAAAAAAAAAACCCCACAAAGCACAGGGAGAACATGCACACTTAACACACACAGACCAGAGGTAAGATTCAAATAACCCAATACTGAAGGTGCAGGAAAAGTGTGCTAACCACAGAGGTGCCATGCCCCCAGAATGCATATTAAGCTACAAAATAAAACCAAGCATATACCACACTTCTGTAAAAGCAAAAAAAAAAAAAAATGCTTATATATCTTGAGCTGTAGTTATAAATGTCACTCAGAATGCATACTGTGCACTGCACTGGTCTGCATATCTCTGCTGGCTGTCCACATTAAAGGCTTATAGGATCCCATTTGTTTGCACTAGCATTGTAAGTGCAACAAAGTCTTATAATAGATTCTCAAACTTTTCTGATTTTTCAGAATTGTAGCAAAACCAAAAATCTGCAGGAAGTAATGGCAGCCAAGATGCTGAGACCAAATGTGTGTCAGTCCAACTATGATATCTATCTATCTATCTATCTATCTATCTATCTATCTATCACTAAAATTCAGTTTGTTTGTTTGTTTGTCTGGACAGACGGTAGGCGATGTTTGTACAGGAAGGCAGTAACCATCGTCATTATCAACCTTTGTGTCATAGTGTGAACATGTCACAGACAGGTGGAACGTGTGGTCGATGTAATTGGGGCTGGTGTAGCTGGCGTCCTTAACCGTATACATATCCGCACCCTCGTACTTGCTAATTAATTGCCACATTCAACATTTCAAATTATTTTCTTATCCAGGAACACCTTCAAAAGTCAAAAACAACTAGATTCATTATCCTAAAAATCTATTAAAGTCATTTGGCATGTGCAGAATTTCACATTTCATGTCAATTTATTCTGTCTTTCCAGTTTTCTTCCCATTCTCCTAAATAACATGTAATTAGGTGGATTGACTACAATAAATTGCCACCAAGTGCACAGTACAATCATCAACCCAATTATCCAATCATATTCCCATCTGGGATGAATTGTTCCACTGTGTGTTCAGGGTCACCCACCTTACCCAGTGTGTGTCCAGGTAACCTGGGGAGAGTGTGAATCCCACCCCTAACTATTCCCATTCTCTCTTGTCTATCAACATATTCCAATTTATACATTTCCAGTCATAATTTTAATGCTTGGCCATTTGTCACTTTATAAAATGTCAGCAAATACAGTGGATGTTTTAGTCTTGTTGCAATGCATTTAAACTTTAAAACGGGGCAATTGCAGCAGATGTCACTGTCAAACTGACCAACAATTTATTGGCACTTGATGAACCAATAGCAGCCGCGGACTATTCATAATATTAACATTCGACCAATCAGGAAACGTGATGCGAAACAGCATGCGAAAAGGCAGGACTTCCTGTGTCACTTTAAAGTATGGGTATGTGTGGTTGGGTTACCCCAGAGAGCTGATCCTGGATCAGGTTTTTCCATTTACTTATCGTATTTAAAACATGACCATGTTAGACTAGAACTGAACGGAGAACGGTTTTCGGGTGCAGGCAGCTGTATGAGGATCTGCATGGATCTAAGCTAGTCCGCTGTACACTCTGAAAACTTTGAGGCTTCTTGGTTTATATTGGCGTTCTGCCGTACCTGATTTAGTTTAATTTGTAAACAAGAAACCAAAGTTGTAATTTACACGCGATACGGCTTGAGCAGCAGGTTGCACGCTTACTCTCCTACTGAATGTCACCCTGCTTCCCGGTGTATGTGCGGTAATAACATGTCCGCGCCGCTTCCCGCCATTGTACCGGCCGCGCGCAAAGCTACAGCGGCGGTAAGACACACACACACACACACGCAGAGAGGTTTGCACACCTTTGTAGTAGCATATTAGCATGGCAGAATTACCCTATTTTAATAATAAATTCAAAATTTTTTTTATTTGTCACATACACAGTCATACACAGTACGATATGCAGTGAAATGCTTAATTCTTCGCATATCCCAGCTTCTTGTTGGTAAGCAGGGGTCAGAGCGCAGGGTCAGCCATTTTTACGGCGCCCCTGGAGCAGACAGGGTTAAGGGCCTTGCTCAAGGGCCCACAGCAGCAACCTGGCGGAGCTGGGGCTCGAACCGCTGATCTTCCAATCCGTAACTCAGAGCCACCACCTCCCTATTTGATAGATACACTATGTTTGAATGGACACCTGACCATCACACCTGCATGTGCTTCTTAGGGACAGAAATCACCAGTCATCTCCTGATACGATATTATCACGATACCTCGGTCCCGATTCAATTAAAATTGCGAATCTATAAGTATGACGATTTTATAAATATCCCGATTCTGTACTACATTTTTTTCTTATTTCGCTACAATTTTAAACCTTTAAAAAAAGTTTAATGATTACTTAAATGTAGCCCGTTGCTTATAACATTAACTTAAAAACCAAGTGCAGCATTCAAACAATACTTCTAATACACTATTTGGAAACACTAATTAGCTTAAAAGCAAGCAAAAACTGGAGTACCTGGAAGAAACCCGCAAAGCACAAGGAGAACATGCACACTTAGCACACACAGATGAGGTGAGATTCAAACACCCTGTGTGATTCAAAAACCCAACAACCAATGATACCTGAGGTATCATAACTTTTAATTTCATTAATTAACTTATTTTAACTTAATTTTAAGTTAAAATATTTTAACTGATTTTAAGTTAAAATAGAGCTACATTTTTACTGAGCAGCACATATCTCTTTTATGTCATCCATCATAATTATTATTTAGATAGAATTTGGAAAAAAGGCAGATTGGAGGCTTTAAACGTGCAAGATTTTTTATAATGTAATAACGTAAAAATTTGTTTCTGTTGTGCCACTCGGAAGCTTCCATGCTCGGCACAGAATCACTTATATCTGAGGCTGATTGGCCGATCAGTTATGGATGGTAAAATTAAAAACCAGCCAATTCTGGTCACGCGCACAAGAATTCGTACACCAGTCATGATTCTTTTCAAAGGTAAAGTGCAGGTTAATTTCCTTTAATTTTTCCTTTATATTTTGTATTAATAATTTTTATATGAATATTTTTGGGTTGTGGAACGAATCATCAGAGTTTTCATTATTTCTTATGGGGGAAATTTGCTCTGATATACAAGTGCATTGATATACAAGCACGCTTCCGGGACGAATTATGCTTGCAATCCAAGGTTTTACTATAATGTCTTAGTATGTAGAAGCAATACAGCATCCCTTTACTGGAAGTACATCACAGTGCCCCATGAAGACATGGTTTGCCAAGGTTGAAGTCATAGAACTTAAGTGTCCTACAGTGACACTTATACAGGGCTCTGTGCAAGGGTCCTCCACAGAGCCCTGACCTTAACCACACTCTACACCTTTGGGATGAACTGGAAGACCAACTGCACCTCAGCCTTTCTCACCCAACATCAGTGCCTGATTTCATTATAAGCAAACCACTTCTACAAGCAGCACACACACACACACACACACACACACCAAAATAATATTTTGTGAGCAATTGTCCTATCTGTCATTAGAGGTGGAAGAGGTTGGCTATGTATCTTTGTTTATCCTAAATGCTATAATCAGTATTTTCACAGCTATAAACACTCATACAGTATATGATAGATATGTATAATAAAATGGCCACTGGCTGCATATTAGATACTGTAGATGTGGTTTTGTTGTATTAATAAAAAAAGATTGTTTAGATTCTGATTAAATTATTTGTTTGGCTAAAACTGGCATTAAATATGTAACAGTCTGATTATTATAAATGTGCTTTGTGATAATTAGTGGTGACTTGGATGTTTGTTTAAATTTCCAGGTAATCTTCCTTCATGGCTTGGGAGATACAGGGTAAGGTGTGCACACCGCTGACGTAAGCCAGAGTCAACAAAATTTAATTGCCACGTTAACATAATTATTACTTGCTATTGTTTCCATTAGGCATGGCTGGGCTGAAGCTATGGCTGGGATCAAGACCCCTTACGTAAAGTACATTTGCCCCCATGCGTACGTACTATGCACCATATTATCAAATACACGCAAGTTTATAAAATTTATATCCCAGGTTAAGTTATTTCATTTCCTTTTCTCTTTCTTTCGGTTATGGATTATGGCAGACCAGTCATGCCAGTTACTCTTAACATGAACATGGCGATGCCTTCCTGGTAAGTATCAGTTATGCTTTAGAATTTTACCGTAACCTCCAAACCAGTCGTGTTTTAATTTATTTATTTGATTTGTGTTCTCATTCATAGGTTTGATATAATTGGGTTGGGTCCAGATGCAGAGGAGGATGAGACTGGGATTAAAAAAGCTTCAGAAAGCAGTGCGTACATCTTTGGTGTTCAGCGAAAGGTGTAAATGTACTTCTACATGTGTTGAATGTTTTATGTCCTCTAATTTCTCTTTCCTGTTGCAGTCAAAGCTTTGATTGATCAGGAGGTAAAGAATGGAATTCCATCTCATCGCATCGTATTGGGTGGCTTTTCTCAGGTCAGAAATGATGCAGTGAAATTTTATTGCTTTAAAAAATTTCTTGTGAATTCTGTGGGTGTTGTAAATTAATCTAAGTAATGAATTAGTTCATAATTCAGGTATCATTACCACATGGAGCAGTGATCGTGAATTATTGATTTAATCTTTTTGTGTGGATTTGTGTGTTTAGGGTGGTGCATTATCTCTTTATACAGCTCTAAAAACTCATCAGAAACTTGCAGGTGTTGTTGCTCTGAGCTGCTGGCTTCCTCTCAGGAACTCTTTCTCAAAGGTATACAATATATTGACAAAACCATCTAGATGTTTTTCCATATTTACATTTATATGCAGTTTGATTATAAGTCTCTATCTCTCTGTCTTTCTCTCTGTATCTACAGTCAGTGATTGGCACTAATAAGGATATATCAGTGCTACAGTGTCACGGTGAGGCAGACCCACTGGTTCCATTGATATTTGGGCGTCTTACAGTGGAGAAACTCAAGACCATGCTAAAGCCAAACAGCATCACTTTCAAAACATATCCCGGGATGGCCCACAGTGCCTGCCCAGAGGTCTGTCCCTAAATTAATGGAACAGTGTCAGATTTCTCTTGACTTATGTTTAGTTAATATACCTGATAAAATACTGGGTCACCCGTATGTCTGGATCCACAAAAGAAATCTGTTTAAAGGTATAAATTAATGCTCAAACTGACAGCCTCTGACTTTGTGGCACTTTTGTATACATATATATTTATATTATATAATATTATGCAATGTATTAAATCTGTTGTCACATACAGAGACGATTTCCTCCTTTAATGCAGTTCTGGGGCAATTTACATTAAGACTTCAGAAAAAAAATATCAAGTGGTGTTAGGTTGGTTTCTATTCCATATTGGGTTTGAAAAAGGAAAAAAAAATATATAAAATTAGAAAAATTCCTATGAATCCAGACCTTTGGGCCACCCTGTATAATAACTCCAAGGATTGAGGTTTGTTGGATAAATAATCAAACCTTTTTAATCTTTCTGTTCAACAGGAAATGATGGATATAAAACGGTTCATTGAGAAGCAGTTGCCTCCAATCGACTAATCAATAAAGCCTTAATGATCCTTTACACTGATCAGTGAGCACAAGCTCTCTTCAGCTGCTGTCTCTTCACCCGAACTGACTGAACTCACAACAAAAAAGCTAAATTTAAATCCTGGGCTAAACCAAATACCTAGCTTGGTACTAAGCCTACCAGAAACCATACTAAAGTCGTTCTCAGCTCATGTTTTTATGTACCCATAATCTACAAATTCTGTTGTTGTTCTTGATTTAATATGTAATCTTATTAATTAGCCAGTTAACTGTCTCTTTCGGATTTGATATTTGTTTGCTAAGGGAAGGAAAAGATGAGTAACCTAACATCAGGGGAGTAATTATTTGCCTCATTGAAAGCTCAGAATCACAAACACAGCTAGAAAAAAAATCTTGAATTAAAAAAATGGTTACCTTTAACCTAGTGTTGATATGTCACAGGACAGATCAACTGTCAGAAAACTAATATATAATTAGTTGTTGAACTCTTGGACTCTAACTTAAAATAGTTTAATGAAATAAGCCATGTGAATATAAGAGAGTTTGGTTGACAACAAAAGGATTCCTGATAATAAAATGATACACAATAAAAGATATAAATGTTGTTTTTTTGTACCAGTTTTGACTTTGTATGTGAGATACACACCAATCAGCCATGACACTTGCACCACCACCAGGTGAACTGAATAACATTGATTATTGGTTATATACAAGTACACTCGGGACAGGATCACAAGGCTCAACTAAACCTGGGGGGAGGAAAGGCTAGCCCTTCTGGTCCGACCCCACAGAAAGGTGAATGTAGAACTAATTGCTGAAAAGAAATGAATGCTGGTTATCGTGGAAAGGTGTCAGAACAAGCCTGTTGCATATGGGGCTTAACATGCAAAGAGTTCAATGTAGTTGATCCGGCTTCCAATTCCCCAGATCTCAATTCGAAAAATTTTCTTCCAGAAAATTATTTTACATTTCAACTACACAAAAGCTGTGAACCACATGCAAACAAAAATGTGTGGGTAAGTTTTAAAATAACTTAATTTTTCATCATGCTTGGAGCAGTGATGAACATCACAAATGTTGAGAATACACTCTTTACCTACTTCAAGTTTGAGGTTGTAGCTTAAATTTAGCCTTTAGCCTTTAATTTAGTGAAAGACAGACTTTCGAAAAGGACACTGCCATATTGACAAATATTTGTGCTTTATTATTAAGTTATATGTCTATACAGTTTATCCCGGTATACACAAGTGAATATATCAAATGCATCTTCTGAACTTCAAAAACATGCATTCGTAATAAATAGACGAGTGGAAACTGAGCTTTATTGGTCCAAGTAATATTTTAGATGCTCTAATGTGTGTATGCATTGTTTTTGTATGTGTGAAAGATATTCATATATTTTATATGTACTCATACCGTTCTCTGTTCTACTATATTTGAAAGCA
>JAOTRS010000040.1:15053983-15066782 GCA_028565755.1 Dinotopterus cunningtoni
TATTTTATTTTACTTTATTCTGTTGTTTCTTAATTTTTAACTTTGTACTGTCCACTTGCTGCCGTGGCAAAACAAATCATCAGTGCCAATTCACTGACCAAATGGCAGCTGTTAGATGGATAATTTTGATCGATTTTACATGTGCACCCATGGGGTTGTTTCACTTGATGAAAATTGTCAAATTGTGGTGTAGGAATAACAGACCATCTTACCCTGAAGCTCCTGTAGGAAAAATGGGCTGAAGACCTTTGAGACAAAGTTGAGCGGAAATCTCTGTAAAAGCGTACAAGCGTGCAGCAGCGCAAGAAGCGTTCGCGGATGAAATTGCGAAAAACGTGCATTCAAGACAGACTCCACCTTCCGGAAAAGCCGACCAGCCTCCTGAGGTACGTATCCCACTGCTCCCAGCGCCACTATCTGCCTTGACACCTGTTCCGTTGTGTACTCATCGGCCCTGTACACAAAGCTTTCGGCCACTGCATCAAAAACCGGTGGAGAAAAAATGCGCCGTCGCCCAAAATATTGCATTACCCTGGTTACTGTCTCAGGGTGAGCAGTAAAGGCTATTTTTGGTACGTGGCGCTCCAGAGCCTCGACAAGAAAGTGATCGCTGTGTCCATAGTGCATGAGTGCAGACAATACAACTGACAGTTCGGTATCCGCAAAGTTCGGCACGTGACGCACAGCCTGTTTGCATAAAGCGATCACCAGCGGGAGTGCCTGCTTTTGGCCCAGCATGACAAGCGCTCCTAACGTTTCGCTGACTGTTACACGGTCCATTTTTGTGGCAAGTCGGAGCGCTCGAGCGTTCATTTCGTTCAGCAGTTCCTGGTAACGTCCTCCTAAACCCAAACCTGAAGCTAGCATTTTATAGACAGAGGTGAGCTCAGTTGGATTCCAGTGAGCTGGATCTTTGTTCTGGATCTGGCACACAGCTTGCTCTAGAATGCCACAGTTCGGCCCATTTAGTGCGAAAAGTGCTTGCACTAAATCACTCAGAGTCTCGATGCTCAAGTGACCCGTGTTTAGCCGTACCTGGGTCTCGGACATCAATCTCATCACCAAGTGACTGTGTGGGTCTAGATAAAGACGCGTACAGCCCAGCAGAGCTCTAACCACTACCTCATCTTCTAGCTCACCAGCTTCTTGCTGTAACCTCAGACAAATCCTGTTCAAACCCGGATCGGACAGCAGCACCTCTGGCTCTTTAAGTCCTCTACCTTCATCCTGCTCCAGATCAGCCAGTCTGTGCAGAACAGCAACAGCACCTGCATTCGTGAGATGTGGGGTGAGGTGTACAAGGTGCAGCACTTGTTGAGAAGTCATGCAGGAGAAAAGGCGCCCTTTAAACGCACGTTTCTCATCAGCGCTCAGGCCATGCAACAGAGAGGTGAGAGCTCCTCCTCTTGAAGCATCTTGGGGAAGCCGGATGGATCCGGCCACAAGAAAGAGAGGCTCACGGGTCGTGGTGCTTAGCCGCCTTGTTCTCTGGTTTCCTTCTGTTGCAGAAAGAGAATGACGGGAATCCTGAGATAAGGTGAGAACGCCCGGAGTGCAAACATGTTGTTTGAGACACGCAGTCAGAGTGGTTGGAGAGACCAGATGAGGAACAGCCACTTGCTTTAGCACACGCAGCCTCCGCACCATTTTCAGAGCCATGAAAGGGCGTTATGACATTCTGCACCTGCAAAAAAGGAACCAAAGTGGAAAAGCTCAGTCGACACTAGACACTGCCTTCATTTTTGTCCCAATTTGATATTTTGACAATTCTAAACAAACTTAGCAAATAATTTGTGCGGGGGACACAGGATGCTGCGCTGCCTGCTAATATGTGCATAGTTCAAAAGAACTGCAACATTTAACCACCACAAATGCAACCATATATCAATTAAAAATGAAAAAAATAAATTCTGTGTTAGTGTGGCGATTTGTACACTGGCACACAAAGAATCACGATACATATCTGAGTCGATTCCGACCCCCCATTCTCTGGAAAATACTGCCCTAATATGCACTGCATCCTAGTGCTTTAGTGAATTAAAATCACATAAACCTCCATTCTAATTTTTGTATCTGTTTTCCTAAGTGACTAAGTTTAATGTGTTAATGATGTTTATAAGAGATGGTGAGAAAAATTGATTTAGTGGCACAACAGAAATGCATTTTTATAGTGTTACACTATCAAAAATTGCATGTGTTAAAATCCACTGATCTGCGTCTTAATCCAAATTAGTCGAAAATCACATGTATTAGGAGCCCCATCTGCCTGCGTTAAAAACCGCAAATTGCTAAGATTATAAATAATAATTATGCATTAATTATGTGTTTAGAAGTAATCAATGTTTAAAAATAATAATTATGACATAACAGATATGTGTTGTTCAGTTAAATGTTAAACTCTTGTATTTAAAGTCTGAAGTTTATATTGTTGGAATGCGGCACTTGATTTTTAAGTGAGGAAGCGAATGTTATATGGAACGGGCTACATTTAATTAATCATTGAACTTTTTTTAAGGATCCAAATTGTATCAAAATCGGGGGAAAATGTCATATTGAATCGGGATATTTATAAAATCTTGATATTTATAGAATCGTAATTTCAATCGAATCGCACCAAGGTATCGTGACAATATTGTATCGGGAGGTGACTTTACAGTATATTTACAGTACAGTATACCTACAGTATTGGCCAGGAAACTGACCTGATTTCAAATATTAGAGTAAACGCTGGTAAATAAAGTATACATAATCGGCCAAAACACAGTACTGGTGCTGATTTTATTTTTTATTTATGTTGTACATAAAGTACCTCTAAAATTTATGCAACATGGACGTGACCAATCTTTCCTCCCTAAAAAAGTTGCAAACTTCAGCCGTTTTTTTGGCTATTTTTCAGTGTTATACAATATTCATTTAAGATGCACATTACTCATAGTATCGATATTTAAATTAGTGTAAGCTTCTAGACACATGTGACCTGTAAAAAGTTGCTTCAATTAAAGCATTCCATGCGAAATTAAGTACCCCCCCCGCCAAAAAAATAAATATACTGTCTGTAACCATGTCAAATTCATGTTCCAATATCTTTACAATTTTGCATTTTAGAATAATACACTTTTTCAGGTTTATGTCTTTTCATCTGAATGACAGTTAAGATCACTGAAAGATTTGAACTGAAAAAGGTTACAGACACTACACCTAGATGAGACTTTTTAGCACCAAAATACCAAATACTAGCTGAAGTGATGGAGTGTTTTAATATTGTTGGATAAATGAAATGAAGTCCCTTAAAGTGTCTTCTCAACACAAGAGAGGAGATAAAACTGATATTCCTCAAACTGTAAAGCACCAAAAACAAGTTGTTACATGATTATGGTCTAAGCCAGTAAGTGTGTGAAGTGAAAGCAGTCCTGCTGTCTCATTGTAAGATTTTTGTCATTTGTCCTTGTACAGTCAGTGCACGCGGAAGTTAATGTGTCTATGGAGCTAAATGCTATCCAATTAGCAGTTACAAACGGAACTGACATCTTATCTGAAACGAGCAGACACATTACATTGCTCTCGAGTCACACGGTAATGACTTCGACATTTCACAGAGTTACTTTACCCGAATGATTAGCAGCCGCTGTAGCTGTGTGACCCACACTGTTATCTTGCCATGTTCTGGACGCGCTGTGCAATGTGCGCATGCGCGGACTTTCTATTGGTTCAACTGTACTGTGGTGGGCGGAGCTTAACTCCTAAAAAATGAGAAATGGGCCACTCCACTGTAAAAGAGCTGAACCCCTACACAAGTCATGATACACACTTAATTAAAATGATGTGCAATTGGAACTTTGTATATTTTAAGCAAAATCAACCAAAGAACACTAATCTGTTAAGAGTTATTGTGCTGTTTTTATTCATTCATTCATTCATGTATTCATCTTTTTATTCTGAGGTCGCAAAGAGCCTATCCCAGGACTTTTTGGGCATGAGGCAGTTTACACCCTGGACACGGTGCCAATCCATTGCAGGGCACATGCATACAATGCCCATGTGGGCAATTTGGGAACACCAGTTAATCTAATCTTTGGATTGTGGAAGGAAACTTATTAATTAATTCATTCACTCATTAATTTTCTATAGTACTTATACTGTACAGGATCCCAGGGGAACCTGGAGCCTATCCCAGTAGTCTCTGGCCACAAGGATGGGTACACTCTGGACAAATTATGCAGATTTTATTGGAAAAGTAAAAAATTAACAACTCGTCAGTAAAATAAGTCACAGTATGGGAAGTTTTCTTGTGTAGTTTAGCTTTTTTTTTTTTTTAGATATTTGATTACATAGACAGCTATTCAAAAATTGAATAGACACCGCTAGTTTTATGATATTAAATGCATGCACCAAAATGTGCATTATTGTGACTACTATTTGTTTACTTCTTTTCTGATTCGAATAAACCCATTTTTAATCATATCTTGAAGTGACAATTTTTCTTCTTAAAATTTCTATTTACAAAAAAGCTGGATTATTGGTCATTCTGAAAGTGGACTGTCAGAGACAAAGCTAGGAATTTTGAGCAACCTGAAAACAGTAGCACCAAAGTTTTACTTAATTTGTAAATTTGCCATAAGGGGTGAAAATATGGTAGACTTACAGTATTTTATACCAGCATCTAGAATTCAAACAGAGCCCTTCCACCTCCGCACCCGAGATATCCGCTTCAGGACAGAGCAAAGGACTATTTCGGACTGGCCAGGAGCCAATTTAGCCTTACAGGACTATTTTGGCTGCGTAGACTGGAAAACGTTCAGGGACGTAGCCACCTGTGACCAGCATACCTGCCTGGATGAGTATGCAGGCTCTGTGGTATGGTACATAGAGAAGTGTATTTAGAATGTCACCACTGTAAAGACCATAACCATATGTGCCAACCAGAAGCTGTGGTTGACATCTAAAGATGCTGCCTTCAGGTCTGGTGATGACGGAGCTTTCTGAGGCCATCAGAAAAGGAAAACTGCATACATTCTCAGAAGATTTGCAACGACAAAGAACCCAGGCACATGTGGAATAAAATATGGGTCTTAACAGGAAATAAGGTTATAATGTAAGGACTATAAGTTGAAAACAATAGTGATACCCACCTTCCAGATAAGTTGAATGAATTCTACACTTGGTTTAAAGCTTTAAACAAGTCCTCACCCACCCCTAAAGAGGTGTTGCACCTGACCCCTTAAAACCATGCATAGAATTCTGGATGACGTGAGAAGGACTCTATCCAGACTCAACCCATGCAAGGCTACAAGGCTAGACAGCATACCAGGAAAAGTGCTCAGGGATTGTGCCAATCAACTGGCAGATGTCCTCACAGACATCTTTAATATCTGCCTGAGCCAGGCTTCAAAAGACCACCATCATTCCAGTCCCAAAAAGGTCAACAGTTGTATGTATGTCTCAGTTGCTACCACCTTGTAGCTCTGGCTCCAACTGACTGATCTCAGTGCCCTATCTCACTAGACCCTCTGCAGTTTATCCCAGATCTACTGATGATGCCATCTCTCACACCATGCACTCCATTTTATTACATTTGGACATAATATTCATTGATTTCAGCTCTGCATTTTATACAATCATTCCCAGGAGCTGGTTTGGAAACTCTCTCTGATGGGCCTCAGTACCCTAATTTGTATCCGGATAATTGACATCCTGTCATAGAGACCATAATCAGTGCGAATTGGAAGTAGAACTGCTTATACCATCCTTCTGAGCACAGGTCCCCCCATAGCTGTGTTCAGCTCATTGATGTTTACGCTGCTCACCCATGACCGCATTACCAAGTCTGAATCCAACCTCACCATTAAGTTCGCTGATGACACAATAGTGGCCTCATCTGTGGTACCAATTAAAAGCCATACAGAGAGGAGGTGGAACAACTAGTAAACTGGTGTCACAGCAACAAGGTCAAAAACAAAAGAGATTATTGTCGTCTTTTGCCCACCCTTCCCTGTGCATTAGTGGACTTAAATTGGAAAGATTCAAAAGCACTAAGTTTCTTAGTGTGTACATTTCTGATGACCTCACCTGGTCAATCAAAACCAGTTATTCAGTAAAGAAAGCACCGCATTGTCTTGAGAGCATTTTGTCCAGCTGAATCACTGTGGATACAGGAATGCAGGTCCCTGCATGTAGTAAGGATGCCAGACAAGATAACAGGTCTCCCTTCCTCTCATTCAGGACATTTTTCAGACACAAGCCATTTTGAAAGACCTCATATAATCCGGTCGTCCCTCTGCCATCTGGTAGAATGTTCCATAGCATTAGGACTCTTACACTTTGTAATTTTGCAATAGATTATTTTCCCAGGCTGTCAGAGCACGGAATACTCTGGGACAAATCAATAGGTAGTTTGTGATTCACTTGTCTTTTGCATAGTGTGCACCTTGGTCAGTATGAAATATTTCGTTCATCTGTAATACTTTTTAAAGCAGAGGAATGGCTTTTTGAAACTTGTTTTTTGAAAATATTCACTCTACACCCTGTTTAATGTTTCAGTTAATTCCTTACTCATTCCTATAACCATACTTTTGATTACTGCTTAAAGATAACTATCTGTGCTTTATTAATAAGATTTGAGGTATAATCTTCACTCCTGATGTTAGATCCTGCATTTAAGGTTTAGAGGGGAGCTATTTTGGGTATAGTTGTAGTTTTTGACTGGACATTGAGCACTATTGGCCCACAGACCTGGTGACCATTTAAATACATTTGTGGGTGCTAGACTGCTTTAATTTTTTTTAAAACACCAATCAACTGTGTCAGTCATAGTTACTTTATTTTGAAAGAATATACATGCTTCATGTCATTAATGCATCTGTAGCTCAAAGTAGATTAAACATTAAGTTATTTATTTGCAACCCACTATTTAAAAACCTAAAACTTTAGATGCACCGTCCTGTCTTTGGATGCGCTCAAGCAAGCCAGGACATGTTGACTGGTATGAGGGGAAACAGCTTTGGTATGCAAAAAAAAAAAAAAAAAAAAGCACCCATATCTTTGTATAATCTTTCTGCACATGGAGAATTTCCAGAATACATAACCAGTCTCAAATTGAAATACCACTGCATAAAACTACATAGTTTTAGACTAGTTTGGTTTAGGTACGGCTTCAGACGTTTCACATATCTGTATTCACGCACTGAGACATGCATCTATCAACAAAATAAATCTTGCTGAATAAATAAAGAGACATTCTACAATTTAGGTCATTTATTGAAAAAGTTCATATTTATTACAAAATGTTAAAATTCAGCTAGATCGGGACAACAGCAAACGTGCATGTAGACCCCACCACCACTTCACATTTCACCACATTTAAAGCACTGAGAAATGGGACCTCCAGGAGATCCTAGACTGTTATGTGCAGTTCTGCTGCATCTAAATTAAGTGTTTGTTGAGTTTACTTGAAGGTACGCTTTAGTGGAATAGATAGATAGGAATCGGCCTAAAATACACAAATAGAAATCATATCAATTAATAATGCACAACAAAACCCAATTATGACCTGTATGGTTTCAAAAGAGCCTGAAGTAACCCACTGTTAAACCAACCACAACAAATGACTCGCCGCTAAACAACCGTGCTGTGTTCTATACCAAACATACAGTACAAAACAGCTTCAGCAAAAGTGATTTAAAAAAAATTAAATAAACTTATCCCAACAACCTTCAGTGATGTGTCTAGGTTAAGACAATCTTTTCCCCTTAAAGTTTACCTTTAAATAAATCACACACAAACAGAGCAGCGAGGCATTTTTTTTTGTAAGGTTGGCATTTATCTTAGAATTTTTCCAGAAACATTAGATAAAGCTCCTTTAGCTGAGAATGAAGATTAAAAAGAAAGGACTGATGATGCATGAAGGGTTCTGTATTTAATCATCCTTGTCTTTGGCTCCATGTTTGAGGATACGTGTGAATTCCACATAGTTAAAGTTGTTCTTCTTGTCAATCGGGGCCTCCCTGAAGAGCTCATCGACCTCCTCATCTGTGAAGCGGTCACCCATCGTAGTCAGAAGTTCCCGCAGATAGTCTTCTTGGATAAAGCCTGAATAGAGGAGAGGAGTGACTAGTGTTTAATCAGTCATTCGTTTACAAGATGAGCTAAATCCCAATTCCCCAAATCCCCAGTCAATTAAATCAGTATTAAAGTTACTCCACTAAAACATTTCTAGCCCTTCAGGACACATACTTTTTTTTTGGTAAATAATTATAGCATACAATACATTGTAATCTTGCGTGCCTTTTATTTGTTATAATTAAGCTAAATTAGTGGTTTGTAAGATTTTGCAGTCTGAAGGTGCTTACCAGTTCCTTCCTCATCGAAGCAGGCAAAGGCATTGCGGATGACGTCTTCTGGGTCAGTGCCATTCAGCTTCTCTCCAAACATGGTGAGGAACATTGTGAAGTTAATGGGCCCAGGAGCTTCGTTCATCATTGCCTCCAAATAGGCATCAGTTGGGTTCTTACCTGAGATTAGATTAGTAAATCAATATTAGCAAAGTGAGGAACAGCATCTACTTTTATAAAGTATAATGCAAGTACAACCCATTACTCCACCAGCTTAAAAGGATATACACAATCTAACATGTTAAATGTTTAGAGGATTATTTCAATGTTATAATTTTCTACTTTTTAACAGTGCTGCCCATCAATGAGGACAAAAGTGAAAATCTCACTGACATGAAATTCTGTATGCAGTGGTGACAGAAATTTGCTTGATGGTTGGTTGCAGAAAAATAATGCTTCACATGAGACATGTCTGGTGTGAATTCAATCGTTTCAGAGTGATAAGGGCTTGGTATCCGTGGCATGCGTTATTGCTTGATTACTCTAGGCTAAAGTCCACTAATAAAAATAATGTAGATACTATTCTGATTTGGCTTTATAAATACCAATGTCAAAAAATCTTTAAGGCAACACTGCACCTAATTTTTTTTTATAAAATGTTTGATACCGATGTGGTGATATTTTGTTGTTAACTATTCCAGATATGCTGTTATACCAAAACACCCAACCCTAGTCATCAGGTAATCGGCTAGTCAAAGTGACTAAGCACAAACAGTTACACCCTTTTAAAGGATGCCCATAACTTCAGTCCTACCCCACCTACTGCTGTTGAAATGAGCTTAAAGGCACAAAGTTACCAAGAGCCTCATTCAATCATGTGGTGTGAAATAAACAAACCCTTAACAGCTACTTGTTACCACCTAAAATTCTAAATTAAAGTTAATTTTTGGTCATCAATCAGACAAATGTAAAGCCTAAACTTGCATGCAACAGTGCTGATAAATTTGACAATATCAAAATGCCCCAATCAAAATTATTCACACCACCACCTTGTTCTTTTGTTACATACATATAAATAAACAGTTTGCATGTTAATGGCACCAGGTGAAGAGTTACCCAGAGATGCCAGCATGTCATGCAGATCTTCCTTGTCCACAAATCCGTCACGATTCTGATCGATCATGTTGAAGGCTTCCTTGAACTCCTGGATCTGTGACTGATCGAACATAGCAAAGACATTGGAGGTAGCACGCTGGGGGCGCTTCCTGGCGCCGGTCTTTGCCTTCACACGACTTTTGCTAGACATGTTGCCTCTGGTGTGGTTTTACCTAACAAATTAAGAATATGGAAAAAAATATATTTAAAAAATGATTTGATGACCGTTGCTTATCCACTTTTCTTTGGTTGTAAAGTAGCAGCAACTTTTTTTCTTTTTTAAACTTTAGTCCGTACTTGTCCTGTTTAAAATCGTGCAAATCATTATGAGGGGGGGAATGGGATTTGTCCAGTCCTGTCTTGAAAAGCAAGTCTAGGAGAAATCCAAGATAACACCCACGCAGCTATTCAGAAAGAAATATACAAAATGCCTAATTACTAGAACTAAATGTCTTTTCACACAGAATTTAACCACTTCCCTCTTGCATGTACAGTATATGAAATTTAGCCTTACATTGATTAACCCTAGAAAAAGCCATACATCACAGAATGTCAATGGCATTGTAAGGATGTGATGATTAATACAAACTGTTTGCCCAGACCAGCTGCCACACTGGTACAAGGGGGGGATAAATTCCTGTTGTCCTAGACGACTCTATTGACTCAGCATGCTGGAATTTAGTCTTTGCTTATAATATGAAACATTCATGGGACAGCAGGAGTCAATTAGACAAAATTGGAAAAAGCAAAAATATAAGCATTGGGAAAAATAGAAAAGATTTACATTTAGGCATTTGTCAGACCATACATCACAGATTTGAGAGTTGGATAGCTTAACATTTTGTTGAAACAGGACTAAAATTTCTTTATTTAACCTGCTATATATAGATGCTCACCACACAAGTCACACTCAAAGACTTTTGTTTTTCTTTCACACTCACTCAGTTAAGATTGCTAAAAAAAATCTGATATGCTTTAATTAACTAATTATTAATTAAGACTAATAATTTGTCAAGAGACCCATTATACCAAGCAAGTGTAAGAATTCTTTATGATCCATAAATGTAAAAAAAAAAAAAAACACCCGCCCGCCCATCATGTTTAAAGAGTCATCCAAAACATTTAAGATGATTTAATTTAATAGAAATTCACAGTTTAAAAAAAATAATAATAATAATAAAGTGTTCAATTATCTAGGATCCTTTATTTCAACTCCCAACTACGATTTAAGGCAAATGAGGATTTAAAAACTAAGATTTTACTACATCCCTATATAAACTCAAAATGATGTCATGGGCCAGGAAGTCACATAACACTGCTCTGCAACGAACAGAAGATATGGGTGCTAACTGCCGAAAGCACTGCATGTTAAAGTAATTAATATTTTTGTGGAATGATCGCGTCAAAAAATTTATGACCAAATTATACAGAACTCTTGACACGTATTTTGCTGCTCAGGGGTTCTTAGCGACATTTCTATATGGACACGGCACTGTGTTGTTTACCAAACGTCAGCGATTAAGTAGCGATGAAAAGCCAAAATCAGTACGATAACCTATTTACTAATGCATCTAACTTAAATTAGTAAACCATTTCGAGTTTGCTTTTCGCGTTACCTGCCCGGTTCGAAGCTAACGCGGTTAGCAAACTTTGCTAGTCATCGCTACTGCTAGGTAGCTAATTTCTTCGATAATATTTGACGAATATAGCAGAAATAAGTACCTAGGTTTGAGATGTACAATGACAAAACCTGCAACGAAAAGGCAATTTAGACAATTAACAAAACATATATGAGTATATAGCAAAACTCATCATACCTGAAACCCAACAAACTGACGGCCTGCTCAACCACCGCCCAAACTTCCTGATGATCCGAGCAGTTACTTCCGGACAGGAAGCTAGATCAGCCCACCGGCAGTTATAGTGGTGTACGACTGTACAGTACAAAACTGTGTTTAAGAATAAAATAATAATTTGAAAAATATACTTCAACCGTTGCCTAAAATAAAAAAAATATGTAAGCTTTTTATACATATTTATGAATACTGTCACAAAAGTTTTTGCTACTACTAAGATCAGTCTCAATACGCACACACTGCAAACACCCCTGTGTCCCGTGACTTGGTTCATTCCAATATGCTCAGAGTCTGGGCTACGTAGACTCTTCTACATGTCCATATATGGTACTGTGACTCAAAAGTCAGAAAAGAACACAATGAGCGTTTAGAAAAACAGCTGGTACATGTGTTTGATAAACTCTCAATCATCTCTTTTCTATTATCCACATTTATATGCGTTCACTGAAATATTGATCTTGGTTAAAAAAAATGTCAGGCTAAATGTTAGCTACATTTTACATTCCATGTTTTTTTGTTAGTTTTTTTTTTTGTAAAACATATAATCCAATATCCGCCACTCATCACAAAATGATTAGCTAAAATGTCCCTAGTACTGCCTTAAAATATGTGAAAAAAAGTTATTTGTTAAGAAAATAGCTGGAGAAAGGGCAAACCTAAGTAAAGTAATATTTAGAAGCAATTCTATACCGCTTATTCTGCACAGGGCCACCCAGGAGACCTTGGATATGAGGCGTTTTACACCCTGGACTGGGTGCCAATCCATCGCAGGGCACACACAGTACAATTTGAAAACGCCAATTAACCTAACCTGCATGTCTTTGGATTGTGGGAGGAAACCCACCAAGCACAAAGAGAACATGAACACTTCACACACATACAAACCTAAGCCGGGAATAGAACCCTCAACCCTGGAGGTGCAAGGCCACAGTGCTAACCACTACACCACCGTGCCACCTATTTAGCAAAAAAATAAATAAATAAAAAAGATTTGTAAAAAATTTTAAAAAGCACCAATTGCTTATAAAAATATTGAAAATTCATGATTTTGGCTTAAAACAGTTTCACCTTCATCCATTAAAAAGTAAGTGACAGTATAAAATCTATCTCAGTAAAATGCTCTTGCTGTACACCGGATACAAATGGAATACATGTGCTCTCTCAACTATATATTTTATTAGATCATTATAAAAATGGGAGAAGAACAGTCCAAAACATGTGCTTATTAAGAATACAAAGCAAAATGACATACTGTACAAGGAACATCACTGGTCAAAGTGCTAGAGACCAGTAACATAATGTTTTCAGTTATTTAACAAATGTGAGTATTTAGAGCACAAACTACCTTGTTAGATTTCTTGATTAGGTGTATGAAAGATTCAATTTATACCTTCTCTGCTAGGTGATGGAAAGTGCATGGTTCATCTATCTCATGACAAAATCAATAGCTTAAAAATGTAA
>JAOTRS010000040.1:15073893-15089524 GCA_028565755.1 Dinotopterus cunningtoni
TATGAAAGTCAAGATTGATAGATCTTTCTACCATAGCTGCCTATCTGACCTCACAGCACTGCATCATAGGTACTTTTGTTCATCTTCACTAACCATTTTGGTGAATTCGCATCCTATCCCCAGAACACTGTGTGACAAAGAAATGCACCCCTGGATAGGACACCAGGTCTTCGCAGAAACTGTGCATACTTGTTCCCACCAAGAAGCTATTTGCCATGGCTAATCCACCTACTTACACATTTTTGTAAGGCGGGAGAAAACAAGAGAACCCAAAGGAAACCTGCACAGACATACATACAAGCTCTACGCAGACAATAAACCAAGTTCATGACTGAGCTGTAAGGTGCTGAGGTTTGGAGAGTAAACACAAAGACACACTGAAGCATTTTGATTACATTCAAATATCTTAGTAAAATTACAGAAGTTACTGAGAAATTATGTAGTCAGGTAAAAAAGTTAATACTCTACATGGATAAACCTGATTGGATGCTGAACTAAACCCATCTCATTGATGTATATTACCTTGTTGAGAGACAAAAATAACCCTGGAAGCTTTCCTAAAAATGTAATAATATAAGTGTACAAATGTTCAAGTTTGGTAAGGAAGTAAAATTAGTCAAGTATTAAACAGCCCCGTACTGTACTGGTCTGAGGAACTTCAGAATACACTACATGGCAATAGACTCCACTTCCGAATAGGTGGAAGTGGGAACTGCCAGTAAATGAGTGGTCTTTCCTGCCATTGTCATTGTTTCCCTTTCAGAAAAACAAAATCATTGTGTCTTCTAGCATTGCTAGTGTCCTTTATGATAATAAGCATAACTCATTCATTTATTAATTATTTTCCTATATCACTTAACTTGTACTGGGCCGTGGAAAGCCTTAAACTTTTCACTAACTTAAACTTAGACTTCAGGCACAAGGTGGGGTACTTCAGAACAGGGTGCCAATTCATCGCAGGGCACACACACACACACACACACACACACATTCACGCAGTATGGACTAGCAGGTAGCCTAATCTGTATGTCTTTGAACTGTGGAGGAAACCCACTAAGCATGTGGAGAACATGCAAACTCTATGCACACAGACCCATGGCAGACTCGAACCCATAACCCTAAAGGTGCGAGGCCACAGTGAAAACCACTACGCCACTGTGCCATCCTTAATGAACAAATCTGAAGATTTAAAATATCTTGAATTGCGTGTATATATACAGTATATTACACCTATTATATGACTTGTGTAGGTCACACCCACCTTAAAAACAAAAAGCAAACAAATATATTGAGGTGTAAGTGGGCATGTTTTGTTGTTGTTGTAACTCCCTGTGAGATCGCATCTCTAGCCCTGTTAATCTCTTCTGGCCAGCTTTCTATAAAAACCTTGTCTGTGCAACTACTATTTACCTTATATCTCAGGCATTTCCAAAAAAGCTGGACATGAACAAAAGCTACAACAGGGCATGCAGCCTGGGAACAATTTAAGGAAAATTGTGGAAAATTTTCAAAATGTGGAAAATCCACATTTTGAAACTGTCCTGGTATAAATGATTTGTCAATTCTCCATCACTCCTGCTTAGTAAATCTTTTTAAATTTAGAACCATTAGAACTTGGCAAACGAATTATGTGTATTTGCTGGTGTTTATACAGTACATTTAGATATCTAACAGTTAAACTATGATTTAGACATGTGTTAGAGAATAGTAAAAGTGGTGAAGGATTTTAGATTTAGTTGTTCATATCTGTGCATAAAGCTTATAAACAGGACCATTTATGTGATATTCCACATAAAATAATTGATGTTCAAAGAGTAAGAAAAGCCTCATAGAACTCGTAATGTTGTCTCATTATTTTTAAAGGGAAATACAGAACTGGTGCCAAAATACAATCAAATAGATTTGACAGCAAACTCACCCCAACCCCCAACCCTCACATGCCCCCAAACACCCACTTTTACATGGCATCTTTGGTACGTAACAGAGGTAACAATAGCACGGCTATTGTTAGTGCGGAACAAGGCTTTGCTCTCCAGTATGGCCTGCTAGATCCATCAGATGGTTGATAAATTTATAGTTAAGGTCTTAGAAGGCAAAAAATTTACTGCAGGACTATAATAAAATAATTGTGTATCACAGGTACTGTATGAGAGAGAGGTAGTGGGAGACTTGATGTTGATGTGCAGGACATAATGATTCTTTCCATCAGATTTCCATTTAGCAGCTGACAAATTGTCAGATTATTCCCATAGATCAGTTAATAAATGATCATAAATGATCTTAACAGATTTTGCTAAGTGATTCCACATGATTACCTTATCAACCTATACCTTGATAAATAGTAGCCTATCTATGTGACTGGGATAACTGAGCTAGGGCTATATTTAACGCCTCTCTGGCCATAAAAGGTCTCGCGTGGGGCTGAGGCATGTCAGCCCGCCTCAGTATTATTTTGGTTGTTGAAGATTGCCTCTCCACTGCACACTACCTTGGGTGAATTTTGGGCTTTGTTGATCCTCACTCAGACCTGGAAGTCTTGTTTGTACCTCTGTGCTACCTGATTTGATTTTCAGCCCGCAGAGCTTTGGATAAGGTGAGAATGATTGACTGTGTGATGTTACCTGTGGGGTAGAGAGTGTTATTGTGTTTTATATATGTATATAAAGATTAAATGTTTGTTGAGTCAGATGCTCAGGGAAGTATAGTACAATCATTATGATGCATGATTTTGCAAAAATGTCCTTCAGAGTTTGTTGGTGCATCATGGTCCTTTTGCATGTGCTTCCTGAACTTGTATACCAAAGGTTTGGATTCACAGGCTCTCTGAATGATGAAATGATTGATGAAACTGGACAAATTTTGATACAAATCGCTGATAAGTTAAGCAATACCTATCTCCCAGACACAACTACTTATCTGGGTAAATTCACCTTTCACCCTGGAGAATGTCAGAAATCCATCTGACATTTTGATAGCTGTATAAATCCAATATTGATTACAGCTAAATTTAATATGACATTTGTAAACAATTTATGAGGGAGATAACAACATATACTGATTAAGTAAAATAATACTCTCCTTATTCAGATATAATCAAACTCACTTAACTTGTGTGTAGAAACTGTTTAGCCCTCAGTGTAAGAGAGCTTCAGAGCAGAACCTAGGCACTGAGCTATAAGGAGAAGGCGATGTCTGGATCGATCCCATTCTACCAGAAGCACCACCGTCACTATGACCGTGCCTACCGTAGCCGGGAGGCGGAGTCTACAGTCAGCCAATACCAGAAGAGCTCCGGCTCTTACTCCGCCCAAAGAACCAGCACGAAAGGGTAAGAGACCAAGGAGAGAAATCCACCAACTTAATCATGTGCCATCCTTAAACTCTTGTTTAACATCTCCTTGGTCCAGTTTATCACTGACCCAGTAATTAATTTTAGGTGACCATTCTTTTGCTTCCCTGCATTTCCCTGCATTCTCCATCCCCCTAATATTCATCAAAATTAATGGATATTAAGCAACTTGTCTGTGAATCCTGCATGCCTTACAGTACAGTTTTCTCTTTCGCCTTTGGTGGTGTCTGCTGAGACTGCAGGAATGTTTGTGCACAGATTTCTTTCGGAGCCATGCTCAGGTCTGGCTTGAAATGGGTTCGTGAATGATAGCAGTGATCAATGTTGTGTTTGTGATGTCATGGGTTTGGCTTAAGCTTAATTTTATAGTGTGGTTTATCTATATCTACCTATATGTGGTCACTTTCTTTTATGGTATTTCCTAAAGCCTATGTATTTTGGGTTACTTTTAAAACGTTTTTTTGGGAAAACATTTTTTATGACCTTGGGTGTATTCATATTTAGGTAGTTCTGACTGACATACAACATGTATTGTGTATTTTGTACTTATTTATTCTCCATAGTTATGATCGTGAGATTGATAATTGGCTTGGGCTATTAGGGGACTGTAGTAAAACCTTGTTATTCACATAAAAGCACAGGTACTCATCTGGAAAGAGGTTTTGGTTTGACAACTTAATTGGTTACAATTTGATTGTAATTGATTAAAATTGTCTTGCTGTCTTTTGAATATGTCTTGTATTCAGGGGCTTCATTTTTGTTTAACTGAAATTAAGAACATGTCTAGCAATCTCTAGACATGGTTAGGCACATGACTTCCTTTCATTAGTTTTCATGTAAGACGCGATTAAGAGCATACTGATGACGCTGGTCTTGATTGTGGCTTTTTTGGTTTTGAGTGTTTTTAATGCAAAGTGACTTAGAGACTGAACCATCCGTCATTTCCTTATATTATGCCTCCAAAGAGTCAGTCTGTTTTTATGTCATTTTTATATAAGTCTAAAGAAATAGTTCTCCAGGCTTCCTGAAGGTCTTATTTGCCTCTCATTTTCAGTTCCTGAAGCTTACCAGCTTAAGATGAACGTTTTTTGTTTGTTAAGCCTCTGAATCATTCAAGCATAAAAAGCATCTAACTTAAGGCAGGAATGAGTTAGAAACAGGTGCGGATGATGACAGATGATCAGGCCTGTGATTAGTATACTGGTGATGCAGAATGCTGAGTGGTTGGCCAGATGAGAGGGGAAATTAGGTTGCTGCGGCGGTTGTTACATAATTAACCAATTTCAGCCCGTCGCAGTAAAAACTTTATACCAATTTCTTTCATCTACATCATTTAATTTCATTATGAAGAAATAAGGGTGGCCCAAGACTTTTGAACAGTACTGTGATTATTAATTTTCTGTTCTCAGAACTATTAAAATAAATAAACCTAAAGCTCAGTTAGACTGCTTATCTGTTCATTGTTGAATACCCATTTACTGATTTATGAAAGAAGTTTCATATGCATTGCTGAATAAGAAAAAAAAAACTTAGAAAATTACATCTATTTGCGACATCAAAGATATCTGTAGATGCTGTTCAGTCTTTTATTTGGTCACATTTCTGAAAGCAAGGAAATTAATGTATTTATTCTCTTAACTGATTCATTATTCCGCTATTAATTGTAAAATACATACACTACATGCACTACCTTAAACTATTTAGTAACTACAGTAAGGCTATTAGGTAAAATATATGAGAATAAGGAATGTAAATCTGGCTCTGTTAACAGATCCTGGAAATTTAAGGGTCTGACTGCATACCCATTTTATAGAGAGTAATAGCTTGGTGGTTGAGGTTCTGTGCTTGGTGACTAAAGACAACTAGAGCTGCCTGAGTGGCAAAGTGGTGTTCTTGTGGAAAAGTACTCAAATGTACAGTGTGCAATGAAAAGCTTTTACCCATGAATTCAATAAATATCTCTTCAAGGTGCACCGCAACCACATGATTAACTAAAACAAAATTCTAATGGCAGAAATTGGGACTGAACAAGTTACCACTTCCCACATTCTGTACAAACCTTTCAGGAGGTTAAAAAAAAACCTGTAGTGTGTGTCCTTCAGGGTCATAACAATTTTAAAATGCATTTGTACTCTCGCATGCTTTCTACTCATTTTAGGGAGACATAGACAAGCCTATGGTAGTAAATAATATGACTCTGTAACTTTTTCATAACTTTAGAAGTTATCCAAAAAGGTTTTTTTGATCAATACTACAGGACTATTTGTGGTCATGTGGACCATTCTAAGTTACTTCATTATTGATATTATGACAGACTTGATGGAACAATGCAACAGATTAAAAATACCGTATATCTCACTTTGTAAAGAGTATGTACCGTAGTTACAGATCAGATGGCATAAGACGCTTTATTATGAAATCCAGACAGGAATACTCTGTTACGCTGTTAAGGTCTGAGCAGATAATCTTACTCTTGCTTGTTCTCTCAGCGTCCCCTTTTACATTCTGTAAATACACCTGCCTCTTGAAGAACTACACTAGCACTCGATCTGTATGCCAATGTCACAGTGTGCTCTGAGCCAGACACAGAGTGTGCTTGTGTAGAGTTTCTGTAGTACACATCTCTCTAATGTGCTGACTTGTTTGTTTTTTCATATATACTGTATACTGTGTGATCACTATAAAACTGTAGTTTGAATTTTTCTTTCTAATAGAGAATTTTAGACAACAGTACTAAATCATATTGACTTACCTCCCCTTTCCCATCCATCTAATCCTTAATTCTGCATTTCTTCCTCCAAACTTACTTTAAATTATGGTTTTACCTGCTAGACATTTGGTTATATGTCATATTTTTGCTGTGGGCATTTTAGCATTAGAGATGCCACCTTTACCTCTCTGGATGAGACGGGGGTGAGTCCTCAGCTAAAGAGAATCAAACCCAGCTACCTGGCTATGGACAAACAGAACCAGATTATAGGCTATGTGGTGCCCATCTTCAGGGGAAGGTATGAGTCAGGACTTATGAGACAGTGTATAATTTATTACAATGGAGGAATGGTCATTTTATTGGGCTTCAGGAATCCATGGTATCTGTTGATTCTGGTTTTCCAGGAACAGTTTCAACAATAATTACAGTGCATTTGGACATGTTCTTTTTACTTGAAAATTATCTTGGAAAACCAGCATCACAAGTCTAATAAGGATTTTCCAATTTACATGTGTTAAATATAAATATAAAAGTATATATGCTTCTGTCATGATACTGACATCCCAATCCACATCCAAATCCTTCACCCCCCCCACCTTCTGCACCCAAGTCAGGAGTTTGCCAGTGGCCTGTCAGACACTGAAGAAGCTCGGGCTAAAGAGGCTGCTGGTTACCTGGCACGTAGGGACCTCTTCACCAGTGGGGTGGAGATGGAGCGCGTGGAACACAAGTCTCGCAGAACCGTCATGAGGGAGTCTGCAGAACGTATTTCCCTCAACAAGAGGGTCAGTGGAGATCAGGATTGTGTTCATGATCACAATTATTTTTTTAAATCTGTAATACATTAATTAATTAATAACAAAGTGTGATGTAGATAGAAGGTCTATAAAAACTAAAAACAGAAAGGTCTGTATTGTGACTAAAACAATACCATAGAAATAACTGATAACATATTTGGCTAGTCGGGTTGATGCCTAACAATGGAAGTCTTGTTGGCTTAGGTCATACTATTTTATTTGATTTAAAATAAGTGTTATGTACATGTAAATACAGATGATTTATATATTTTTTTTACACAAATCACTGCTCATTGTAATGTCATGGGTCAGTTCCATGAACCAGGTTCAGTGGTACAACTTTTGTCATAAGTTAAAATTTTGCATTTGTTTCTACTTAAATTTAAAATTATAATGCATGCTATGAGAGACAGACAGACAGACAGAGAGAGAGAGACCATAACAGTACACCACAACTCATTCAGATTACCAAGGTCAATAGTCCATGCCACCCTTGTGCCAGATGCCTGAGGTTTCTTGAGACACAGCAGCAGTGATATTTGATGTCTGTGCTAATGATATAAATTATTTAATAAGCTAATGAAAGCCCAAATAAGACTCAGGTTTCACATCATGATGAAAACATTTGTGTCTACAAACCTACTGTAGATAGACAGGCAATAAGCAAGCATGATAATTGCCAAAGCTTTTGCGCTGTTTACTGTGCCATGTTTGTAAAACATGTGAATATGGGTGGTGCATGCTGAGGAGCACTGGCAGTGAAAGTTTAAAAAGCATGGTATATACGTTAACATTTTTATTTGTTATAAAACACAGTTTTATCAGTATATGAAGGCTGTGTGTGACCACATGCTTATAGATCCATGACAACGAAGAGTACCATAAGCGCCTGAACAAGGATAACCTGATGCATTCACCAGAGTTTGTGATCAAGCCCCGCTCACACACTGTGTGGGAAAAACAGTGTGTGCGGCTGCACTGCACAGTCACAGGATGGCCAGAGCCCCGGATTGTGTGGTAAGCACACATACACAGGCACATACACACACAGGCACACACACAAACCAAAACTAATATGTTTTCACAACTTTTGTTCAAGAATTTAATTTCATGGCACCTTAAAAGCACAAAACATAATGTGCTGTTTGTTTAGGTATGTTCAGTCATAACCTCTGGCGCCTACCAGGAACAGATGGATTTATTTTGAGATCATTTAACTGCAAACAGGTGGACTCTATTCAACTAATTATGTGCCGTCTGGGCATTACACCATAATACTTATGCAATTATAACCTGCATGGAAATTTATTTGTAAATGATAAAGAAAAACTCCATTGATCCCCCACACACATGTTAAGTTCATGTGTTACTGTATGCACATTTATGACATAATCCAAATATCAATCACAAGGTTGCAAGATGGCAAAACATGTAAATGTAAATGTCATATAAACACTCCTTGGTGAAGCACACAAATATGGAATTGGACATGTTCTGTGATTGAATCTATGAAGCGGCAGGTGTCAAACCAGCACCCCCACCAAGACGAAGTTTAACCCACATGCACATGTCCATTATGGCGCAAGGGCAGGTGGCTCAAATGGCTAGGGCTCTGGGTTACTGCTCAGAAGGTCAGGGCCCATATTTACAAAGCTTTTTAGAATTCTCTCAGAGAGCTCCTATATTAGCTTAAAAAGTCCTAGCTGGGAGTCCTAGACTAAATGTGATTTAGGAAACTTCTCAGAGCAACTTTGAGGAAGGAAAGTACAAAAACCTTTATCTTAGTGAGGAGGCGTGGTTGACCCCCATTACTAGGGATGATGCAGCAATTCAAGGACTGTGATTGGTAAATAAAAAATAATCTCTGACGTCTGAAAAGGTTTTGAAATGCGCTCTTTGTAAAAATAGAATATATGATAATAGAATAGACAGTGGAATCATAATGTTTGTATATAAAGAAATTGTATAATCATGACTACAGGCTACTTTATGCAAAGTAACAAATATGCATAGATACTTATAGGCTAATTATCTTAAAGTTATTTAAAACAGCCAAAATGTTGAAAATGTGTCTACTTTTGAAGCAACCAATTTCCATGCAGTAGTTACTATATTTAAGTTCTTACATTAATATACCATACTGATTTTATTACTTGTAATCCATTTTAGATTGATGGGAACAAAATGTCTCACCTTACAAATTTACATGATTGCAGGACAGTCTATTTTAGTTGTACTTTTGGAAGGTATGTAGCCAACAATCCAAGACAGATGGAAGGAAGTAAAACAACAAAAAAAAAACAAATTGGACAAAAGAGCAGTGTTTACTTTTAGCTTTACTTTCTGTGTTTCGAGAGTATTTTCTTTTTTACGTCATTTTGTCCTCTGCTGAGCTGTTTTTAGGGCTAAGATGTTTCGTGAATCATTTTTATCTTTACTAAGATTTAACAATAAATTAAAGGGGAAATTCTAAGAAAATTTTATAGTTCTAAAATATTTCTTAGAATTTCGTCACTAAGAGCAACTTTTAGGCTTAAGAAGCTTTGTGAATACGGGCCCAGGGGTTCAACCCCTGGACCCTCTAAGCTGCCACTGTTGAGCCTTTAAACACACCCTATCTGCTCCAGGGGAGCTATATCCTGGCTGACCCTGCACACTGACCTTACCTTCCTAACTAGGATATGTGAGCAAAATCATTTTGCTGTGCTGTAAGGTAGATGTGACAAATAATTAAATCTTAATGTTAACATCGGACAAATCAGGATCGATCTACCCCGGTTTCCCCCCCACAGTCCAAAGACATGCACATTAGGGTAATTGGCATTTCCAAATTGCTCATAGTGTGCTGAGCGTGTAAATGTGAGTGTGCCCTGCGATGGATAGGCACCATGTACCATGCCTCGTGCCCTAAGTCTCCTGGGATAGGCTCCTGGCCCCCTGAATACAGGATAAAAGCGGTATAGACGACAATGATGATTTATGACCTACTGTATGACCATAATCAGGAAAAAAAAGCTTGTAATATTAATCTGTTTAATTACTTTGAGTTCTTAGCTCCCCTGCATTTCAGGGTTCACTGATCTGCCTATTAATTTCCTTTCTATCTCTTTTGTCTATCTTGATTTTTCTTTCTTATCATCCTTGTCAACCAGGTACAAGAACAATGTCAGTATTGACCCTATGTCTCATCCAGGGAAGTACAAAATAGTAAGCAGCTACAATGTCCACTCTTTGGAGATCAACAGGTAATCACACCCATAAACCCATACACACATGTACTAGATTTTCTACATTTGTACTTCTTCACGCTAGTGAAAACTAAAACATCTACAATATTTACAGATCTCATTGGATTATGGTGTCCAGTACATAGCAAACACAAAAGACAGCATGAAACCGGAGCTCACTCTGACAAAAACAAATCAGCTGAGCTATAGTGGTAAATTGCTGTTGTCCAAACTGTAGCCACAGTCCTGCATAGTTCATAGTTCATGCAAATGCTGATACATGAGCTAAACCTTCCTCTGCCAGTTGGCCATAACCTAAGGGACACCTAAAAAAAGCCATGCATCATTGGCATTCCTTCCCTCTTACCATTCTTATCTGTCTCTGTCTCACGTCTACACACAGTCTAAAAATACACAAGGAATAATGAGGAGATACATTTACTTACACTATGGTTAAATATTCAGCTTTTGCAAGCTCACATTCTAGATAAATTGGGTTCATTGTTCATAAGCTACATGATAAATTACAGTACTGGTAAAACTATCCAGCCCTGGTGTGGTGATATCACTGCTTGCGATCTATTTTTGTCCTTGAAGTTTCTGGACCTTGTGGAGAAGCATGGCAGACATACAGAGCTCTCATTGATTTACACTGTATTAATTCATGCATACGTGTGTGTATGTGAGACAGTGTAACAGCACTGTGTTCATGTGAATGTCACATGTCATTCTAGGTGTGACTTTGATGACACTGCGCAGTATCGTGTATCTGCCATGAACAGCAAGGGAGAGCTTTCAGCTTTTGCGTCTGTCGTGGTTAAAAGTATGTCAAACATTATACCTTCGCTATTAAGTTTGTTAGTTGCTGTCATTAATGCACGTAAATAGCTGTAAAATGTCAAACAATCAAATTTTATATACAATGTATAATAAACAATGTATATAAAATGTATTACATTTAATACAAAAACCCTGGAAATATTTACTTTTGTTTTTACGTACAGCAATTTAATGATCATTATAAAATATTCTATGTAAAAAATAATAATAATAATAATAATTTCTTGTAACCGGTTTGATGTTTAGGATTCAAAGGTGATGTTGACGAGTCTCTCCCGTCTCCCAGACTCTGTAAGTTTCCAACGGCTGATTGTCTTTTTTCCTCAAAATTTATTTGGATTATTTTTTAAAGATTTTGCACTCTGTTTATGTGAAGGAGCAGTACAGCGGTCAGTCAAAGTCTAATGTCACTAATGCTAACAGTTGTTTTGTTTCCCATGCATTGGGCGCAGATAAGAAATGGTCCGGCTCTCAAGGTAACCAGGTTAAAGGGTTTTGTGTTCACTTCTTTAAGCATTGCACGTCCTCACCGGTCACAACTGCATGTTCAACTCTCTCTCAATCCAAGTTTTGTTTTAAACTTGGTGTTGTCTGAAACTCCAGGCACTACAGCTGCGGATAGTTTGGGTTCTGTGTCTTTAGAGATCTTTATTTATTTATTTGTTTATTTATTTATTATTTTTTTAAATCTACATATTGGAAGATGTCAAAATTATATTCCCTCTGGTAGAAAAATGTTATTACAAGGTCCTTGCCTAATCAAATTCTATAATGGTGGTTGTGTGTCTTGCGGGTCTTTACCACATGGATTTGATCTCAAGGCTGGGTGTATGGAGTCGGATCAGTTCCATATTGCACATTATGTAGTAAATGTCGCACGATTCACAAATGTATTTAATATTTTATATTTGTTCAGCACACAGAGGAATATTTATTAAGTTTACATTTATTTATTGACTAATGAAACTGCATTCAAAACCCACTTAACTTCCATGAACCTTCCTGCATTTTTGTGGGGATTTTTAAGACTTCCCTGTCATGCATTCTCTGCAGCCTTTCAGATGTCTCCAACAATTTCAACCACTCGTATGGTAATATAGTCAAGGGTATGATTGAAGATAACCACAATGCAGTATATCTGTGCCTGTGGACATATACTGTACCACATTACTGCTGTAAATAACTAATATGTGTAACAAGTGTTGCCACCTTCAATCATACCCTTGAATTTACATTTATGTAATTAGATTAGATTAGATTAAACTTTATTGTCATTGTGCAAAGCACATGTACATGGCCAGTGGAATGAATTTAGCCAGAAGTGCATAAGTGGCTTATTTACAATAAATAACAATGTGGTAAGGTGGCAGGGTGGCGTAGTGGTTAGCACTGTGGCCTCGTGGGTTTGATTCCCATCTGCGGAGATTGCATGTTCTCCCTGTGCTTGGTGGGTTTCCTCAGCTACTCCAGTTTCCACCCACAGTCCAAAGACATGCAGATTAGAATAATTGGTGTTTCCAAAATGTCCCATAGAGGGTGTAATGGATTGGCACCCTGTCCAGTGTGTAGCCCGCCTTGTGCTCGAAGTTTTCTTCGATAGGCTCCAGGTCACCCACGATGGTATAAGTTCATATGTACAGGGGTGAGGCTGATTAATGTGCAGAAGGTAATGTTTTTTTTCTAAGGTAATGCCCCTTTGAAGAACAATAGATTTGTGAATCTAACCACTTTAGGGATGACTGAAGTGAGCATTTTTTGTGAACACTAAAAATATATTTGTGGATAATCATTTACTGTAAATGTAGATTACTAAATACATTGTAAATAGTGTGACATTTATTTATGAAATATGAAACTGATCTGACTCCATATGGAAGTGCACACACAGATGGAATTTATCCATCATGAATTCTATCTGATAGATATGATCTGTTGCAATGTAATGTTAATTCTGTAAGTTTTGGTGAAGATTGACAGCTGAGGAATGCTGATGCTTGAATCTCCATGAGTTCTGGTGTATGCATGCACATTTTCATAGCACTGACTGTGAAATATTACCAAACAGTCAGTGGATTTTAAAGAAAATCATCTTCTAACATATTTTTTTCTCCCTGATAATCATGTTTATTTAATTTTTAACAAATTAAAAAAAAATCATATGCACTGTGCTTTAATATTATGTCCACTATACAGTATCACTAGAAATGTCTCCACGACAGCTGTCCCTGCACTATTGGATTGTATTCAATTCTGTTTTCTTGATATCACAAATTCTCTTACCATACATTCTCCTTATTCTAATTGTCAGGGGGATTCTTATTGTAAGGGTACATAAGAGCACTCATATCTCCAGGAATCCTTTACTTGCACACCATGTGGCAGTTTTACATATTGTTTGCGATGTGTCCAGAGATCAGTTATTGTTGTGTATATTGGAAGAGTCTTGTGGTGCTCACGCTGTTAGTCTGCCTGTCGCTCCCTTTTATTCATTCATGCAGCTTTGGTCAATGCTTTATCCTGGTCAGGGATGGAATGAATCTGTGGCAATGCCAGGAACACTGACTGTGAGGCAGAAACACAGGTCATCACTCTACTGTGGTCCATAAACAGAAGCATTTGTCACACACTCTCTAGTGGGAGCTTAGTGTAGGATATGTTTTTACCTGGTTGTTTTTGGGAGGTTTAAGGAAACCAGAGAACGAGGAGAAAAACGTTGGCGGGAGGTTTTCCCCAGATTATTAGTTTTCTATTTTTCTGTATGGAATTTTATCAAACAATTGGAGGATAATTATTTCAATTTGTTTAAAATAAAGTTGTATATCCTTATAATACACTGAGTAAATTAAGTGATTTCACTGCAAAAAATATATAATTTTGTCAAATTTATATAATACAATACAATACAATACAATACAAAACAATACAATGAATACTTCAGTGAAACAGTACATAAATCATTGTTATTGGTTGCCAATCTTAGTGCGCTAAAGTCACTTTTCTAAACATTTTTACAGAATTCATGTAAATATCTTCACATTCATCTTCACTTTCTGGTATTATTACTGTGTACCCTAACCACCACTTTGCTATGTCTAACATATTTGAAAAGTAATTTTTTTTGCCCAGGTAACAATCACCAAGTTTGATGTGGAACACCTTCTCTCACCTCTTGTTCTAATAATTATGGATCTCAGTCTATTATTTATCCGTAGATCTACCTGCACTAATTATTTATTTATTTATGTGTTTTAGTGCCATGCCTGGAGTATGGAGTGACCTTCGAAACACATATTGTTGATAAGTTTGGAGTGTCTTTTGGACGTGAGGGTGAGACGATGAGTCTGGGCTGCTCTGTTATCATCTACCCCTCACTGCAACGCTTCCAGCCTGAGATTGAGTGGTACAGAGATGGTAGGTGATGGTACACACTATCTCACCAAACTGCTATAGCTGTATTAAGTATTTATTTCAAGTGTTTACTTTCAAAAAGTTGTAACTTTTTTGTCTAATTTTATTAGATAAGTTGCTGGTGCCATCTAAGTGGGTTCAGACGCACTGGAGTGGAGACAGGGCTACTCTTACACTCACACACCTCAATAAAGAAGACGAGGGGCTTTACACACTCCGTGTTATCACAAAGTCTGGCTATGAGACACACTCAGCCTACATTTTTGTCCAAGGTACGTTTTTGTCCATATGCAATTAGGCAGCCAAGACATCCCTGGTGTTTGAAGTTTTTATTTTAAATTGTACATTAGAGCAGTGAATAGTGTGTGTGTGTGTGTGTGTGTGTGTGTGTGTGTGTCTCAGTTCCACAGTTAAAGCTTGAATGCTTCAGTACCTTTTGCAGAGAAAACAGAGTGAAAAATCTGATAAAATTGCTAATTGTTGTAGAGTCTTACTCCCTCACCACAATGTGGTACAGCTGCTGAGGACAATCTCGATGGTTTCAGTGTAGAAATTACTGACAAGTGTTTCCTTTGAAATTGAGATGGTGTTTTGATTTTTGGTCTGGGAAGGCAGTATTGGAGTTCAGCTATGATCAAAATGCAATAGAACAGCTGTGATTATGCAATTATGCCACAATCTGCAGAACCCCATCTGTCATCACCCCCTAAGTCATCAACAATGTAGTGACGTGATCTAAACTGTGCATGCAGGTGTGAAGTGTGAACAGTAGTGGCCTAAATACATAGCCTATAGGGACTTCTGTGTTTAGTGTGGTGGTATTATAGTCAATGCTGCTAATCCTGATTGACTGAAATCTGAGGTCACGAGGGGTAGATGGGATACCTTGGCACCTACAGTATGCGTATTTGGAGTCTGGTTCGGGGCCATGGATTTTCTATGCATAGGTGTACTTAGCCCTTGTAATAGGTTGGGACAGGTGGTCTTTTCCAGTTCGGAGGGCTGCCAAGAGAGCTTAATGGGTTTTCATCATTGTTGAATTAGCTTGTTTCTGTACTTTGGGCGGATAACCAACATGTTGTCCAGTTTTGTGTGTGAATTATGTAATACTTTAGGTGTGTATGTGGAGCATAATGTGATCAATTCTAATGAAATTGTATAAATGACCATATGATTGTGTCTGAAAGTTGTTATAACACACCTGCTCTTAATGGACACTTCAAACCCACACACACACACACACACACACACACACACACATACACACACACACACACACACACACACACACACACACACA
>JAOTRS010000040.1:15388184-15399090 GCA_028565755.1 Dinotopterus cunningtoni
CTCTCTCTCACACTCACGCAGACACACACTCACGCAGACGCGCACACTCTCAGACACGCGCGCACGCACGCACGCACACACACACTCACTCACTCTCTCTCTCTCTCTCTCTCTCTCTGACTTCTGTCCTAATGCCTGTGAGATGTGTGTGTGTGTGTGTGTGTGTGTGTGTGTGTGACTGTGTCCTCTCTGGCTCCGTCCGCCCCTCAGGACGATAAACACACTCCAGCTGCGTGTCACCGCAAACCTTACTGTCCAACAGCTCGTCCAGCTCCGTGTCCGCTCCCGCACTGCTCTCGGACTGCGACGCCATCTCGCTTTGCGTTGTGTCGCCCAGAGATGACGTACGCATCACGTGACGCGACTCTGCGCTCTTCATCCCGGAAGTGGGATCTCTGCTTAGATCAGCCAAACACGGCGGCCTTGAGTTTCTGTATATTACTGATTACTAGTCACCCCACTTTAATAGTCACCCCACTGTAATAAAATAATACATTAATAAATATTTTTCTAAACGTGTCTTTGAAAAAGCAACGATGAAAATATGAACCGATTCCTTAGAGTCACGAATCATTTAGATACCGATTCGAATCTTTTACTTTTTTATAGAAATGACAAAAATAATGTTTTACTGCTTCTGAAACAAATACAATTATATTTATATAATATTTGTATATATTGTATATTTTATACCATATATCATCTATTGTATCATATATTGTATATATTATGTTTATATCATTATATGTCACCTTATTTTTATAATAAAATACAAACATAATTAAATGTTCTAAATGTGTCTGCAGAAGCAAGGAAAAGCACAATCTATTAATTTACTTTACCTTTTCCTCACTGGAGTTCTTGCTTGATGTACAATCTGTGAACTGGCTCCTGTAATGATACAATTTCCTTTAGTTAATAAAGTACTCTATCTCTCTCTCTATCTCTCTATCTCTCTATAATAATGAATAATTGTGCTGAACTGATACTTTTGAGTCATGAATCGTTCAGTTCGATACACTCCATAATTCAAATCTTTTTCTCTTTAATTCTGTGTAATTTGTCTAATGTGGCTTTTTACACTATTATTATGTTTTACTGCTTATCAAACAGGTAGAAGTATATTTAAAAGAAATAATGTTTATTGTAGGTCTATATTATTCTGGAATGAATAATTTACACATTCTTTTCAATTATTCTGTACATCTGATTATGAAACATTTTGTAAAATTGTTTTGTTTTATTTTGTAAAATAAAAATGAATATATCATGTTTATACAATGCTAAGATAAAAATGTTTTCTAAATTTAAATCTTTCAAATGATGTTGCTAACAGTTTACAGGTTTGCTGAGGAACAAAACATTTATTTTATAAATACTACTACTATAATAATAATAATAATAATAATCTAGCCTACTAAACAGAAACTTTTTCATTTCCACTAATCACTCATGAGGTGTAAACAGTAAGTGACACCACACACACACACACAAAACAGCGTTTAATATTGTCTTTTAATAACAAATCCATATCATACATGTTTCAGTTCTATATTACACACATTCCTCTAGTCTCGTGCCCGTGTGGCGTTACAGCAGTTAAACACAGCAGCAGCGTTACGTCACAAACACTCAGCACCTGAACTCGCTCTTGAGAACATTTCAGTGTTTCATGAATCCTGCTCTAACACACTGTTAAACACTCTCCTTTACCTGTGTTAGTCCCCTACACACTTATAACCATGTTTTTAAAATCGTCTCATAACGACGGTCATTTTAGCGTTTAAAAAGTTTACTTTTTTACCTTTAAATTAAAGAACGAGCCAGCACATACGGCCCAGCTAGCTTAGCTCGGAATGTCCCACAAGTCAGAAAGATGTCCCTGTAATGTTCCTCATGGGGTTCAGACTCAGATCATCTGTTTAATTTGTATAAATAAAAGAAAGGTTTTGTCTCTACGTTGGTCAGAACTCGCTCTTTCAATGATATCTTTACGTTTCATACATTGGAGGACCCGAAACCAGTCTCAGAAAATGTCTGACAGTCGCTGTCGATCTGTCTGTCTGTATGTCCAGCCAGCAATACACAGAAACGACTGTAATACAGCTACCAGCCGGCAAAATCCTCAATACACAGACACGACAGCACAACTCGTCATGGCTCACTCCAAAAAAACGTACACTATGAAAGCTGAACCTTGAACCATAAATGAAATCAAAATGTTGAGTAGAAGTGAAGTTATGAGCATTAATGTGTCAGATGCTGATCAGCTTATTTTTAGCTTGAACCTTTTAACTATTTCAACAAACTCTTTGTGAGTCAACAACGGGTTCTTACGCCAGTGTTGAATAAAACTGTAAAACTGTTCCATTAGCCAGATAACAATAGCTCATTCAGCCTGACTAGCAAGAAGGCACAAGCCAGCTCTCAGCTAGAACCTGTGAAAGCAGTTGGAGTGTGAGAGAGTGTGTTAGAGCAGAAAATCTTGCTATAAATTGGGACAAAATCGAAACAACCAAACATCAGAAGCTAGTCAAAAAGAAGAGGAAAGCTGTTACGATGATGAGCACAAATTAATTTTCCCATGGGGAAGTAATGAACTCGAACTCCGCACTTCTCACACTGCTAATGAAGTGCTAGCGCTTTCAACAGAAAAAGTATTTCCAATTTATTTCCTCCTGTATTTAAGGCTGGTTCCTGATGAAGCCTAACCAGGACGTTTCACAGTAAATTAACAGCCAGCATCATTTGAGTGTGTGTGTTATGCATTATTTTTTAGTTTTTTGGAAAATCAGAGACATAATTGCTTTTTTTCTTTAAACGTTACCTTCCTGATTAAATTCATTTCTCAGGAAAAAAAGTTTTTGTTCTTCACTGTGTAATCCTATAAATAATGTTCTTCATCAGAATGTCCTTATTTCTGTTTCTCTACAGAGGCATTCTCATACATGCGTGTCCTTTCAGTCTACAGCTACATCTACACTTTGGCTTCTTAAACTGAGTTTTACTTGTGCGTTTAATTTCACACATGCAGGAACCACGTTGTGCACACACTGTTACACACACTGCAGGTGTTTATTACATCGGTGAAAGGGTTAAAATGTGAATAAATCTGTACAAGTGAACGACACATTAATGTTTGATCACGAAATGTCAAAAACCTTCTTGTTTAATTTCCTGTTTCCCGTTTCCTGTGTTTTACTTCCTGCTTCAGGACTACATCAGGAACTAACTCTACATTTCTGCAGTTTTAAGGCTTCGTTCCAACTCTGCGAACTCCTCCCCTACTTAGTGTACTTACTAAAATGTCAGTTTAATGTAGAACCATCTAGAACCCACAAGATTAAATTCTAATAAGACTAAATAGTAGTTAGTGTGATAGTGTACATTAGTGTTTGTTGATCAGCTCATTAACACGCCATTTATGAGGTGTGTGTTAGTATATGTGTGTGTTAGTGTATGTGTATGTGTTAAAGCATCAAAAACACTACACTATATTGAATATGTTTTGCTTTTGTTTAAAGTACTTTTGTTTTTAAATTAAATGTTGTGTTCAGCCCCGGGTCAGAACTCGACTTTACAGGCGGGGAACGTCTCCTCCTGCATGGCCACTGTGCTGTTGCTACCCAGAACCGTGATGCCCAGCTGCTGCTGTCTCTCCTGAGTCTGATGGTACCACTCGTGCATCATCATCGACTCAAACGTAGGGATTAACGTCACCTACAGACAGGAAGTGATAAGTGACTGAGACGGAGATCAACTCTTAGCCTGGTCTCATTAACCCTCCTGGCTGGCTCTCTTTTACAGACTGTGCTTCTTACTCACTGTTTCCAACTGCTTGTCTCACTTACTTGTTGTCTCTCTAACTAGTTATCTCCATTATTGATTCTGTCTACTGGTTGTCTCTCTAACCAGCACACTCTCTCTCTTTTTGACTATCCCCAACTGCTTGTCTCTCTTACTTGTTGTCTTTTTAACTGGTCATATCTTTCTGGGTATCCTTCCTACTGGTTGTCTCTTTTACTGGCTGTCTCTCCACTGTAACTTCTCGCTCTTACTGGCTGTCTCTCTCTGTTTTATTGATTGTCTCTCTAACTGGATATCATTTTACTGTCTCACTCTTACTGGTTGTCTCTCTTATTCGCTGGTGCTCTAAATGGTTGTCTTTCTAATTAGTTGCTCCTCTTACTGGTTATTTATTGTTACTAGTTGGCTCACTAATTGGTTGTCTCTATTACTAGCTTAGCCTCATATGGGTATCATTTTTGCTGTCTCTCTCTCTCTGTCTCTTTCTTCTTTTCTGTCTCTCTTACTGGTTATCCCTTTTACTGACTGTCAGTCTTACTGCCTATCTCTCTTGTAATCATTGCTTAACTGCAATAAGTGTGAACATACCGGCACATCTTCAGGCCATACAGACTTTCCGTCAAGTAAAGCATCCAGAATGGGTCTCATTATGGCTTCTTTTAGATCATCATCTCCGCTTATAATGTAACAGGATGATCGCAAACGGCAGAAGAATTCTACGTCAATAGTGGATGCTGCGTTCCCAGACGGGAGGTACGCCAGGTCCAAATACACAGAGGTGATGCCCTTGATACCTGCCAGCGTTCAGGAAGAATAATACAAAAAGATAAGTTTAAGATCTAACTGATTCTCTTGTATTCAGATTTTACAGAACACAATGACAGACAGCAAACATTTTTAGCATTTTCCTACCTGCGGTGTTTGGTCTTTTTGCACCAGCATGGGAAAAACGGGATACTGGAGCGTCTACATTAGGATTTGACCTCAGATTCCCACCTGACCCACTCTGACTTCCTGTTCTGGTTTTGCTAGATTGTCCTGAAGTGCTAGGTGCACTTAGCCTCTGCGTAACCCCAGTTGTCTTCCTGCTCTTTGCGCCAGTTTTCCCGAGTTTCCCAGGATCAGGCATGCAGGCCCCAGGCTGGGCAGGAAGAGGAGGGAAGTCTTTAAGAGGAACAGGAAGAGGATCCTGAAGTGGTGAATTATTCAGGTTCAGGTTGTCAGGGGATGAGTGCACAACCACCTCATCGTCAGAATCTAACGCACCATCTGCAGTGATAGAGGGGCATTCCTCTAGACCAGGCTGGGGGTCGGAATCCGAGGCCGTTGGGAAGTAGTCACTAGCAGAGGTGAGAGGTGTTTCCTGGGCTGGCTGAGTCGGCTTGTTGCTTACAAATGCCTGGTGCAGGGGCTTCACCACTTCCTGGGAGAGATCGCTGTCATCTGAGAAGTCATGAGGGCTGGTAGCCATGAGTCCAGGTGAAAGGGTGTGCTGATCTTTCTCTAGAGGTTTGAAATGTTTAAACTCACAGGGAGAAACCAAACAGAGGTCGACATCATGAGGAGCATCAAACATCAGACTCTGTGGTCCTGAAGGACGTCCGTCTGGGGCATCGGCCAGTACCCTCTTTGTATGCGCCATCTTTAAAGACAAAGACATGCCTACTTTAAAATCAGGATCTGCATAGTGTCCGTTAGAGCAGGATGTCTCATCCTCGTTTGTGGATTCACTGACTGTAGGAAGCACCTGCTCAAAGGACATGGACAGAGACTCGTCAACCTCAGTGGACTGTGGCGAGCTAACTTCAGCAGGCATCGAGTGCGTGGTTGTGGTCACCGTGGGTGAAATATCAGGCATAATGTCTTTGAAAGAGCTCAGAGACAGGAAACTGGAATGTTTCTCTTTAGAAGAGCTGGAGTTGCTCTCTTGAGTACTTTTAGGACATCCAGACTCTGATGTTTTACATGAGCCTCCTTGCTGGCTGTCTGATCCCAAGCACATCTTAGCTGCTAAGCTGCTGCAGTCTCTGGAGGCCCAGGTCTCCTCAGGGGAAAGGTGATAAGGTGTATGACCAGCGCTGTTTGGGCCAGACCTTGGAGAACTCAACTCCAAGGTTTTCTCATCCGGGCTAATGCAGACTTCATCCTGGCCACTTTTGTTCAGATTGTCCTTCACAGGTCCATCGTGCCTGCTAAACTCAGTGGGCGTAAGGTCCAGATTCACACTGCGCTCACTCTTTGGAGTCTTGACAGTCCCAGAAGCCTCAGTGGGCTGGACTGCATTCTGTATTTCATCTGTAAAATTCTCTGGACTCACATGGTTGCTTTTTGGATCGTCCTCACTTTCTGATTCCTTCCTTAACGTGATGTCAGGGATTTTAGCTTTAGAAGACTGCTCTTGTTCCATTTCCAGAAATTCGGTTGTCAAGTCCTCAGGTGAAGACATCTCAGAGTGTTTTGGATCCCCTACATCACCTGAGAGCTTCTGGTTTTGCTGCTCCTTGTTAGATTTGTTGTTCTTTACTCTGTCCTCTGTCCCTTTGTTCACTTTCATTTCATTTCTCTTAGCGCTTGCAGATTTATTTAGGTCTACAGGAGGGGACGCAGACATCTGAGCCGTTTTCTTGGCCTCTTTTCCCATCAAGTTGTTTTTTCTTTCCTCAGTCTTTTCATTATTTTTCTTTTTGCTTGAAGGGGAATCCTTTTTAATGGACACTTTTTTCTGTCCTGTTTCCTGTTTTTTTGACCCTGCTACACTTTGTCCTTTGTCCTCTTTTTTGTTCATTTTAAAAGATTCCTTCCTTGCAATGGTTTTGTTCAGTTTAGGCTTGACACCATTTTCAGCAGAGTTTGGTTTCTCTTCACTGTTCACAGACTTAACCTTGCCTTGGTCTTTTCCGAGCTCCGGATTCCCCCGGACTGATTTCTCCTTTGTTGTGCCGCCAATTGTCCTAGATTCTTTGGTGACAGACCTGAGGCTGTCTTGGCTCTCAGCTCGTTTTGGGTTCTTTTCTGACTTTGGTTCAATATCGTTGGAGCAGACTACAGGACGTTTGAGAAACTCCAGGTGCTTCAGCTTTTCTAGACCTTCCATTATCTTGAATTGCGGTGTCGCACCAGGGAAAAGGACTCGTATGATCTTTTCATGTGGGCTGGCAGGATGCCACACAAGTAAAGTGCAAAGAGACACCAAAGAACTTAAGGGAACTTCAGAAGATTTGGAACTGGTGCTGTTTTCAGGCCAGCGGTTCATGTAGTCCTCAAACTCTTTGCTGCCTTTAACCGGGTTAATGACATACAGCTCAAGACATCCAACTCCCATCTTCTGAAACAGAATCACAGGTTCTGCTGGACCGATTGAATTGCGAAGTAGCGGTTCTGCCGAGATCTTGAGCTTTTCCAAATGTCGTAACGTGAGGCCAGCTTGATCGGTACTTCGCAGGATATTTGGGTCGCCTTGAACTTTTTTCAGCCTTTTTGGTGCATTAAAGAAAACAACGCCCAGCTCTGGAGAGATCAGATTTTTCACCCATCTGTCTTTCTTCTTCAAATCAGAGCAAGCATCCTCCTCGAGCTCTGCAACCTTCCTTGCAAAAAGACTATTAATCCCAGGAAGATTGTCAGTCCCAGCGTGAGTGAGAAGAACAGAATCCACGCGGTCCAGATGCCTGACTAACTTCCAGAAGCAAGAGCGTGGATCCGATCCACCGTTGACCAAGACATTGAATCCGTTAACAGCGAAAAAGGCACAGTCCCCTCTCCCTCCTGGAAATATGTAGCAGCAGGGACGACAGAGTTTAAGGAACCCCACCGTGCTCGGGGGTTCTAGGAGATCGAATGGGGACAGTGACTCAATGTTCTCGCAGAGGTGATCGGAGAACTCCTGCAGGCCATCCATTTTGGGCAGCACCATTAAAGGGTTTACTTTGATGTCTATTACATCTTGTAAATTGTGTTTCCCATGTATGGAGCTCTTCCATGCGCCAGTCTTTGGACAACTAAGGGTCAGGATAGCTTTTCCCGTCACGCTCGCAGAGTTTAGTTTGTGTTGAATCTGTTGCGTGCAAAAATAATAACACAGTCAGGGCAGATGCATAATCATTTGACAGACTGATGTGTCTCACCAAAAGACAAAAAATCAACACCACCACAATGTTTGTCACAGACCTCATCATCTGTAAAGATCTGAATGAAATGGTTTGGACTGAAGTGTCCGGTGTGTAAGATGAGGTCCCCAGTGTCCTCCAGGGAGCGTCCGGTCAGCAACAGCAACTTGTGCTGAGACGTGTCCGTTATCAGGTCATGTATCTGCACATAGTAGCGTGTTAGCATGCTAATCATGAACATGGTCATAGTAAGGACTATTTTCTGAAATCTGATCAAATGTGTTTATCTGGTCATTCACGTATAGTATTTTCAAATTTTATAGCTCTTTTCTGATTGGTTGAAGTCAAATACAGAAAGTTAATACTGAAATCTGTGTTACTTTAATCTCGGAATGAATTTTTCCTGTTCTAAAAATTGTTTCAGTGCTCCAGTTGGGAGACAAGAGCAAAATCGTATATGTTTGAATTTCTAGGGTCTGAATTTAACGAACATAAAGAAGATCTAAACATGCGATTAGCAAAGAGAAACATGCTAGAAGTTTGGAAATTCAGCTGGTTTATCATCCAGGAACAAACCTGAGAGTAGAGAGTTTCCTCGGAGGGATTAAACACAACTCTGCAGTTGAACACACTCCTACTGAAGTCCAATATCCGCTGACCTGCACAGACACACACACACATACACACACACACAGATCAGGAGATAGACAAGCAGGGGTTTCTTACTTAAACCCCAATCTCGTCAGATTTTAGAGACTAAAACTGATAAAAATCAACCACCACAAGGTCCTCGTTATTCCTCGCTTTATCAACCTGAGTGCGTTAAAGGTGTGATAAGCGATTTCGTTTATTTCTTACATGTACAAATAATCTGTAAAAACATGTAGAGTGTGATAAAACATACCAGTTCAAGCCATGAGTTCAGCACCGGTGTATCCTGTGTGTATAAACCTGCTTATAAGATCAAGAGAAGGGCCAGAACACGTGTTCGTGTTGGGAACGGCCCATGTGTCAATTATTTTACAGACACGCCCCAAAACCAGTTGACTCCGCCCACTGTTTCAGTGTGAAACTCACAGCACAGGCAGCTTTGTTTATTGAGCATAATAAACCATGCTGTTCTTTAAAAATAAAACACAGAAAGAAACAGAAAAAACACTTGCAGCAATTTTCCAAGATGGCTTCATTAATAACGTGCAAAGGAGACAAGGGTGGACGCACGTTAAGCGGCCGGGAGAACGATGTCATCCATGATCGATTAATTAGTAGTACACAGTACATCAGATGCAGTATGTCTAAGGATAACCCTAAACCACACAATTTGACCCCTATACGTACTCATTAATGCAAATAAAGGGCTGGCTTTAGGGCTACATACTCTGACAAACAGTGCCATCTTTATAGTTCTTTATTTTTTACACTTTTAGTTCTTACTTTCCACATGTGGGTAGATGGAGTGGAGGGTTTGTAGGTTGGTTCTCTGAAATGTGAAATTATCAAATAATATCAAATATTAACTTATATGTATTTGTTGTTTGTTGTATGTAGTAGAGCACTTTTGTGCTGCAGGTAACGCCGGCCCGCTCCGCTGGATACCACCGCAGGCACATCACACACCTGTGGGAAACACTGCACTTCCTCCTAAATAACAACGGGACGAGTGCTGTGTGTTTGTTGTGTTATAACTCGGCTTTCATGCACCAGAATGTTGTATCTGTTAGCCAACAATGCTAACCTGCTAATACGATAGTGATTATACGATCTTACTGAAGGAAAAAAAAAAAGAAAGACAGGACCGGGTTTGAACTTCTGAAATTCCACATAAATTTATGTTTCTGCCTGTTGAACGTTTAGCTGAAAGTGATGTCATAAGAAGCTCTGACTAGCATGCTAACGCTAGGTGAGTCACTGTACTGTAGGCTCCCTGTGGAGGCGGAGCTTTGCATGATTTTCCTTATTGCACCTTTAAAGCCGGTGTACGCTGTGAGATCAGAGACGATGCTAATACGATGCTAATCCAGGCTCATGTTCCGCGGCAGACTCCGCGATCAGATCGGATAGAGAGAGAGTATTAATCCCAAAAGGAAACATTGTAATATAAATTATACACACACACACACATCATCTAGCATTACTCCCGCTTCTCAAACACACCTTCTTCTCTCCTTTGTCCTACAGCATCTGTACAATCTCTATTTCCTTTTCCATGCCCAGACTTCCTGTTAAACCTGCACTCACAGGGTCAAAGGTCAGAAATCAGGCACATGGCATGTGAAGGTTTTGTTTTTAATTCTGGGATTTGTAAGAAAAATAAAGAGCCTTGGTGAAGGGAGGTTGTGTTCTGGCCCTGTCGCTAAACAATCGCTCGTTAACACTTCCTTCCTAAACTACACACACCCAAATCCTAACACACACACACACACACACACACACACACACACACACACATCAAACATTCACAGACATTCACATCTCACAATCAGGTCTGTTCAGTCAATAAGAGCGTCATTGTTGTGTGAATATGTAACATTCCTGAACCAGACACACACACACACACACACACACACACACACACACACACACAAAGCAGCTCTGTTGTTTAAAGTCTGGTTTTTGTGCCGTAATAAATCACACGACTCAGTTAAGTCACTCGTGTTCATGTTTGATTATGTCCTCCTGAGCTTTTTTCATAGTTCACTCTCTACAGCCGGGCGCCAAAAGTTTTGAAAATGACACCAGTATTCATTTTCCCAAAGTTCTGCTGCTTTAGTGTGTTTAGATCTTTGTGTGAGATCTTACTCTGGTCCACTGAAGTACAATTACACACATTTCACAGAGACTCCGTGTTTACAGTGTTGATCTTCTTTATAAAGACCTCTACAGGTCACACTGACATGAACTGTCTCAGTCTCAGTCTCAGTCCTGTGTCATGGTACCAGTAAAGCATCCTGAGAACATTGATGTGTGAGGTGAGGGTTAGGGTTAGGGTTAGT
>JAOTRS010000040.1:15478679-15489602 GCA_028565755.1 Dinotopterus cunningtoni
CCTCAGAGTAAAGAGGAGTTTGTAAATGTAAACAAAATGTGACAATTACATGGAAATTGTGCAACTATGTTAATATAAAATATTTAAAATAAACAGGAGCATTGTATTCCATTTTAGAGCTGTTGATCAGCACCACTACTGCTTCTTAACCTAGAAGTCCATGACTGCCGGGGAAACTGCAATTTTTATTGACTTCAACATTTTCCACTGAATGCATTTCGTTCCATCACAGTACCTGCTGGTTTGCTCATTTGGTAGTTTTGAAAGATGCAATGAGAAGTAAAAACATGTAAATATCATCCAAAAATGTTTTCATCACATTTTTCAGTAAAACCTATCATATGGATAAGAAATATTACAATCCATCATTTCATCCATCTAGAAAATTCTGTAGTCCAACCAGGGACCGTGAAGGCTAGTGGTGACCCATTTCCCGATTCCCATTTGTATGACCGTGATAGGACCTCTGGTCAACGTTCACACACTCATTCACACACAACGGGCAATTTGGGGACACCAATTAGCGTAATCTGTATGCCTTCGGACGGTGAGAGGAAACCAGAGTATTCGGAGGAAGCCCCACCAAGCATGGGGAGAACAACCCATCATTCATATACAGTGTTTATAAATTTGTCTCTTGTTGCTGTAATTGATGGCGGCTCCAAGTCACAAATGACTGGGACGTCAACTCAGAGATTCAAACTCATGATCGCCACAGAATGGGGCGACTGCTTCTCTGTTGTGGAATGTGAATGTGTATAAATCAAAAGAATACACTGCTCATGTTTCTACCTTTTCCTCCAGATCAGACTTGGTGATGAGGATCTCCTCTGCATAGATCATCTCCTTGTCCCTCTTCAGCCGGTGTCCTTCCTGCTCAGTGATTTTCCAGATGAAGAGACAGCCGTCTTCAGAGGCGCTCAGCAGGTACTGATCATCAAACGTGATCAGCATCTGTGCAGGTGAGGAAGTAACGCACTTTTTCACCACAGTATGGATTATTGTTCTTTCAAGGTGTAACTTGAACCATTTTATCGACTGGATCACTCGGGGGTAAGGCAGTCTATTTCAGCTCTGTGTCTATGAATCATTATTAACGGTAAAACTATTTCTCTATTTCAGCACATCATCACACCCCTACACTCCACACACACACACATACTTTGGTGATTGGACCAGAATGGGCCTGGTACTCTGTCCAGTCTTTTTGCATGAGTAAAGGGTACTTGATGGCCCTTATGGTGCCGCTGTTGGTTCCAGTGAAGAGCGTTCGGCCTGAGTGAGTCATGACAACGGCTGTGTAGATCACGTCATCAGAGGACACTTCCCTCAGGACCTAATGCAAAAAAATACAAGGACAAGCTCATACAAGCTATTTATTCAGATTCAGAAAGTGAAAAACATACAGGGGTAGAAAACATACAGGGGTAGAAAACATACAGGGGTAGGGTCTTTGGCGGAAAAATACAATAAATGTTTGTTTGTCTGATTGTCTGATTGTCTTTGTTTGTTTGTTTGTTTGTTTGTTTGTTTGTTTGTTTGTTTGGGTTACAGGAGGAATATGTTTGAGAACAAAAACATGTTTCTAATTTTTTTTCTTTTTCTCCTAAATAAGCCAACACCCTTCTCTGTTTGCCTCTCACATGGAGTATAAGCCCTTAAATTATGAATACCAAATTAAGAAATAGAATAAAAAACCTCTCCCTCTTGTTGGGCATTTAATTACTCGTTGATTAGACAGCTACAGTGGTGATGAACTAAATCTAAAGAGACAGAGTTTCTTCATCTTCTTCTCCTTCTGGACTCACCTGGCAGTCCTGGATCTCCTTCAGCGTGAAGTCGTTGCCCACAGCGAGGATGCTCCTGGCGTCGACTGAGAGCGCCACGCTGCTGTAACTGCACGACTTCAACACACTCTCAGACTCGCGCCCACCGCGCAGAGCGTTCCACTCGTACACGGCTCCGTCCATCCCACACGACACCAGGCGACCGTCATCGGCGCTCCACACCACCGAGCGCACCTGACGGGCCAGAGCCGGGCTCATGATTATCGTACACACACCTTACACGTACCCTATATAACCCTGATATCATATCATTACAAGAACTTTTTTACATAAAATTGAGAGTTTGTTTAATTACATTTGTTTTGCATAGACAGTTATTATTTTGTTTATTTTCTAAGATACTTAGATGCTATATATTTTGCAAAACATGTCTAAAATTTTGCCAAAAATTTGCCTCTGCATGCCTCTTGCCTCTGCAAAGTTGCACGTTTGTCCGAGAGCTGTGCAAAACAGTGGAAAAAGCAGTTTTATGGAATTATTTTAAGGTTTTTTTTGCATTTTGTCTTCAGATTTAGTGAAGACATAGCACCATGGATCCCAAGAATCCTAACAAAACCTGTGGAAACAAAAACTAAAAATAAAACATGCATGACTTCCTTCTTCCATCTAATAAAGTTTTATAAATAAACATGAAACCACACCCCCTTCACACTGATGCCCTTGAAGCCCACGCCCACTCACTGCCACGCCCATTTCCTTATGTTTTTTTGCAAGTTTGACAGCGGATGCTCGAGCTGCACTGACCTTGCCGATGTGACCTTTCAGATTCAGGATGTTGTCGAAGGTCACGGTGGAGTACAGATGAATCACGTTACCGTTGACGGCGGCGAACATGTGACCCCCGTGGCTGAACACACACTGAGGAAACACAGTATGTTATTTCACACACACATTAGAGCTTTTACTACAGATTGTATTTCAGAATTGCGTCTGAGTCACATGTGCAGAACGTAATTATTTTATTTAACATTCTTTTTGCTTGAATATGGAGTGTTTCTAACAAGTACAAAATAGTGGGCGGAGTCAAATACTGTGTTTACCAGGTGTAAATCAACATGACAGACAGGTAGATATTAAAGTTTTGTCAAATCCTGTCCGAAAACAATATATTTTTTTTTTATTCTGTTAAAGCTTCGTAAAATGTCTCACAATCTTGGTATAAATGGATTTATGTTAGGCATCTGCCCCATCACTCAGCCCTCACAGGAGGGGGGTCTACAGGGTGAGTGGGGACGTCCTGTACCTCCCTGCAGCTGCGCACGCTGAACTCCTTGAAGGTGCGGATGTCATCGATGAGCAGGTTCATGAGGCAGAGCTTGTCAGAGAAACCCGCCAGGACGAAGAGGCCGGACGGGTGCAGGGCCACGCTGTACACCTCCTCCTGGAACTCCTTATACAGCTCCAAAGCACTGAGGGTAAAAACATACACCAGGGTTTAGTGCCACAACATTCACCGCAAGCACTGTAACCAAAACAATGATGATGATGATGATGATGATTATAATGAGGGTATAAACCATAGATATATTGCACTGTCTTCTAAAAACCAGATTGTTTACGATTAAGATTAATATTCATCCTTTATTTTAAATCAATTTTATTTTATATCATTATTCTTTTGTGTAGCAATTCTTGTATCACCACAATGACTCCAAAATATATATATTTTTTAAAACAAATTTTTATTTTATATATGTTTGCCTTTGAGGATGTAAAATCTTGCTGTTCCTCTACGCTTTAAACTATTCACAACTATTTAAACTATCCTATGTGGTAGGAGTAAATTATTTGTAAAGTTTGTTATTAATTAAAAAAAAAATCTGTAAAAAAAAAATCTGAATATTTATAAAATCATGGTACTTACAGAATTGTAATACTAATAGAATCAGCGATAGAATCAGCGATAGAATCAGCGATAATGTCGTATCAGGACCTCCTTCCTAATCTGATTTTTTTTCTCTCTTTCCTTGGTGTTTTAGTTTTTTGTTTTTTATGGATACATTTTTTCTGTCAGTGGCACTTTCAAGTTTTATTAAAAATAAAATAAATAAAGTTTTAAAGTTCCATTTATTTTCTTTACCATATAATTTTTTACTCACTCATTCATTGTCTATAGCACTTTATCCTGTATTCAGGGTTGTGGGGGCGGAGCCTATCCCACGAGACTTGGGGCACGAAGTGGGGTACATCCTGGACAGGGTGCCAGTCCATCACAGGGCACACACATACACACACTCACACACCCATTCACACACTACGGGCAATTTGCGAACGTCAATTAGCCTAACCTGCAGGTCTTTGGACCGTGGAAGGAAACTGAGTCACCCAGTATGTTCTTCCCACGCAACGCACTAAGCATGGGAAGAACATACAAACTCCATGCACACAGAGACGGGATTCGAACCACTACACTACCGTGCCACCTATCATTTTTCAATTAGTCAATAATTAATAAATGTATGTACTGTAGATGTATAAAGTAAAACAAATGCATTTATATATTTTTTTTACTGTTTATGTATTAATAATAATAATAATAATAATAATAATAATGCAAAATATTAATATAAAATAAATTAATTAATATAAAATATTAATTTATTTATTAAGTTTTAGTTTGCCTTTTTTCTATATAAGCTTATTTTTACTGGATGTAAGCTAGGTATACGGTGTATTTTAATAGTCTTGTGATAAACACAGGCAGACTTATACTCATAAAACTGATGCACAGAAATTAGAGAATCCTCAGACCACAGCTGCTCTGACCTGGTCTCGTAATTCCAGATGCGGATGGAGTGGTCCGTGGAGCAGGTGGCGATGAGCGGTTTGCGGATGCAGACAGACAGACCGGTGATGATCCCCGAGTGAAAAGAGTGAGACAGAAACTCGAAGTGAGTCCGCACTCCCTGATGACGAACACAAGGTACGGTATGAACAAGCATCAGTACAGAGAAATGCATCAAAGACTCCACACCTGTGAAACAAAACATCATCATGACATGTGCGCATCATGTTCCCATGGTACCTTGCTCATCTCAGCCGAGGCGAGTGCGATGAGGTAGATTTGGCCTCGCTCTGTGCTGATGGCCAGAGTCTCCTCTGATGGGCTGATACACATCGTGGCGATCTCCTGCTGCTCCACCTGACTTGGCTCGTTGCTACACGGGTCTGGAGGTATCTAAAGAAGATACTATATCATTATAAACCAAAAGGGATTACCTCTACAAAGAAGAATGCACCAGCACAGAAGGGGCAACATCTCAAGACCAAAATCAGAAGTCTACCTTCTTCTGAAGGACAAAGGACAGACAATTTGAGGACAATAATGTACAAATCTTGAAAAGAGAGGTTAGATTGTTCAATAGAAGTGTGAATCAGGTCATATATGTGCAAGTGTGAAGTCCATCTCTCAACAGAGGTGGAGATCTTAGCCTGTCTCATATTTAAAATGCTGCTCTTCCATCCATCCCCAGGGACACTAAGACCTCTTCACAGGTCAACCGGGAAAGCCACATCTAAGGACTCCCTCTGCTCTCACATTCTCTGGTTGTTACATCCTAACAACTCTCTCCCTTGCCTGCTCTCTAATGACTCTCTCTCCTTCTCTTATCTTCTCCATGATCAATGGAGTAATGAATCCATTCAGGCAGGGGAGGACCCTTCACCTTGGAGGCAACAAATTTGTGGAATCCTACCAACTACCTTCTGATTTGAATGACTTGTTATAGAGTTGCATCCGCCTTTGAGTTTGTGATAGTAAAGGACATATCATTTCAATATGCATAAACATATGGATGGTTACAAAAACAAGTCAGGCTTTTGCACAAAATAAACATTTGCATCCTACCTCCAGACCAATAGATTTCCTAAACAAAGCAATATCTGGGTTGTTGGATCTGAGCACCAACACAACTCGAAAGATGTGATCAAGTTTTGTGATTTAGTTGGCGACTAAATCTAAATCCATATCAACTCTAGCAGCACAACAGGAGCCAATGGCAATTTAATGTTACTTAACATGCTAACGTTTTCATTATCTGTCATACACTAGTTATATCTACCCCCTGCAGGATCACCACTGACCGGATGTTAATTTGGGGTTGTAGATTTAGAGAGTCTGTACTCACTCTTATTTCCTTGATTTGTCTGTAGCTGCACTTCTCCTCGGTTTTCTCAAACAGACATACAGTTCCTGGACCAGCTGAACATGCAAAGCCTTTAGAATAAGCCTTGATGGCGGTCACTTGTGGCATCGAGTCCTGATCTGATGAGGTCTCGTCCTGCGTTTGTCTGTGGTGTAGGGAAAGCCCAGGGGAAAAAATGATGTTGTAATGAAATATACCCCCACCCACTAACTCCTGGGAAGTACTTCCCTAAAATCTAAGGCAGATTCTGTTTCTACATCCTCAATCCTCAGTAGCTCAGAGCTTCTCCTTGTCTTCATTCCTACCTCTTGAGATAACATTGAAGATGAGAGATCATGGTTTTCTCCTCATTTACTACCACTGAGGCTTCTAAACATCTTATGCATTTACTTAAATCCATACTTTGAATTAAATCTTTACAGTTACAAATTATTGCACGATCACTGAAATAGATAACCAGCCGTGGGTAAATACAAACCACTTCAGGATAATAAAAACCAGCCATGTTGATTCCCTACCTCTCAGGCTCTTGTTCAGTTATCCTCTCGACCACGCTCATCTCCCAACGCAGGTCTCCTGACTCAAACACCAGCAGTCGTCCCGTCTCCGTTCCAGCGATGATGCGCTCCTCAGACATCCATGCATGAGACAGGATGTTCTGTGTCTCCAGCTTTGCAGAGTTGGTCTGTTTCAGGGCGCCATCCACGTAGCGGAAAAGCTTGAACGTGCCGTACCCGCTTACGCAGATCTGTGTATTGTCTTGGGGGTTGAAGCTGACCTGGAAAAGTGAGAAACGAAAATGGTCTGAACGGTTTCACTTGAAAGACAGTTGATTAAATACTAATGTTTGTAACTTGTCCAAGAGAGATTTTACACCAGGACATTTTATAAAACGACTGACAGCCACAGAGGTCACATGACTCAGGACCAGGACTAGCCTATCAGATTCTAAACAACCAGGCATTTAAAAAAAAAAACTGGCAAGTTCTTAGAAAACAAACATTTCCTAAAAATAAGGGGTAAATTTGATGCACTCACTCACTCACTCATCTATACCACTTTATCCTGTATTCAGGGTTGCGGTGGCCTGGAGCCTATCCCAGGAGACTTATGGCATGAAGCAGGGTACACCCTAGACAGGGGGCCAATCCATCACAGGGCACACACACATACACACTCATTCAAACACTACGGGCAATTTGGGAACGATAAATAGCCAAATCTGCATGTCTTTGGACTGTGGGAGGAAACCAGAGTAAAATGCGATGCAGTAAATTTTAATTATACAATTATAGGACATTAATCATTAAGTGTTTAAACATCGGAGAACTTCAGACCATTCAGCAGAACTGATAATGAAACTCAGAGAATCTTCAGAGCTGTGATACAAGTCCACTCACTTTTGTCTTTTTGACGTACAAAACTTTTACCTGATGAACAGGGCCGGAATTTGTGCTCTTGACTGTAGTCATGACTCTGTTCTTCTCCCACATCCAGTAGAAGAGGGTCCAGTCAGGCCCTCCACCCTGGCCCAGGAGGTACTTTGAGTCAGAAGAGAACGCCATACAGACAAACTCCTGCACGCTGATATCGCCGCCCGTCAGCATTTTCCTCTTACGGCTCTGTTCGTGCTGCAGATCGTAGACGGTGATGGTGCCTCTCTCGCCACACTCTGACACAGCCAGGTAGCGCCAGTTAGGGCTGATGGCGAGGGCCTGCATGCCCTGGCTCCTCTCAGTACCTGTGGGACAACCAGGTGTGCCGTAAGGGGGAGGGGGAGTTAAGTGGGGATGGATTCCAAGGGCCCCTAAGTGACAAGGGGACCCTTAAAAGTGCTATGGTATTTGAAAAGGTTTGTCCTTGTGGAGCTTTGGGGCCCTTTAAAGTAGAGTTTCAATGTTAATAACATTTAATTCCATATTAGAAATTTGGGTGAGATTCAGAGATACAGTTAAGATTTCTGTGGTACTAGTACTGTACTTCTTCATGATGGGATCCAGCTAAACAATCCAAGGTTAGACAATATAAAAACAATATCAATATTGTGAACACATTCATCATTTTCTCTACCAGGTTAATTTTTTTTCCAATATCTCAATAAAGACAGAGTTGTTTTTGTAAATTATGTCTTAAATTTTATAGTTTGTTGCTTAACTGTTTTATGATCACTTTGTGAGTGAAGATCAGAACGTTAAAGTAAAGATATTAATGGCACATTAATAATTATGAAAAAAATATATCCTTTTACAAAGAAGTAAGAGAACCTTACCTTCACTCATAAATATGTTTTAATATATTGTCACTTTTATAGTAAGAACTTTTTTACAGGGACGTGTAAAGCAAAAGTAAACACCAAGACCTCAGAAGTGGTTCAAAGGGGAAGTTCTGCGATAAAAAGATATTACTGGCACAATAATAATATATTTTTTTTAATCTCTTTTATGAAAAATAGAAAACAATCCAGTAGGACCTTACTGTCACTTTTATAGTAAGAGCTCTTTCCCATAAGTGTGTAAAGAAGTTTTCTGTAGTTTCTGTAAGATGTGTGGAAGGAGTCTCCAGTGTCAGTGCTTCGTAACAGTCAGAAGTAAAGCTGTAACTTTAAGTTTACGTTTACGTTTCCTTGTGGTTGCTTAGTAACAGAAAAAGCTGAATTTTTTTAAGTCTTATTAACTTCAAGAGAGAGTTAAAAGAGAGGCTTGTGAGGGAACGACATACCACGTGTCAGGATGACACACGAGAGGACGAGCTGGCAAACGAAGCAACCAAAAAAGTAAATGTTCAGGTCAATATCAAATCATCAAAACAAAAACGGCAGCAGAAATGTGGTAATGAACCAAAGCATTTGCATTTAATACAGGACAAAGTAGATGTGAGACCAGGGAGAGCAGAAGCAGTGTTAGGAGTCCATGAACATGTGGAGTCACTGGTCAAGGAAGGAATAATTTAATGTTAATGTCTGCTTTAAAAGATCACTTGAAACCTCAGATTTATAGGTGGCAGTGATGCAACTTACAGGATGCCAACCAAAGGTGCAGAGCAGTACCAAGAGGGAGCATGTACAGAAGATAGAGTGTGTGTGAGGAAGTGCCGGATAAAAGCAGACAAAGGAAGCTTCCCGGCTTCTTGAAGCCAATTTTCCAATCCAGCATTTCTTTAAAAAATTGGCTTCAAGAAGCCGGGAAGATGAGGGAGAATGAGATCTAGAGTTGGCAGTGATGCAACCTACTGTATTCCAACCGCTTTTAAACAAGAAGAAGAAGAAGAATGAGTGTTTATATGGAGAAAACTACTCGTCCAAACCTGTTAATGATTGAATTCAGGTTTTTCAATCAGGCCCCTTATCTCCAGTGGGAGCAGTCTTAATTTCTTAGCATACCAAGACATTTTGGACAACGTTATGCTTCCAACTTTGTGTCAACAGTTTTTTGAAGGCCCTATTTTATTCCAACATGACTCCGCCCCAATGCACAAAGCAAGGACTATAAAGGCACGGTTTGATGAGTTCGGTGTGGAAGAACTCGACCGGCCTGAACACAGAACCCTGACCTCAACCCCATCGAGCACCTTTGGAATGAACTGGAACGATGGAGATTGTGAGCCAGACCTTCTCGTCCAACATCAGTGTCTGACCTCATAAACGCTTTACAGAATGAATGGACACGAATTCACACAGAAACACTCAATAGTCTGGTGGCCAGCATTTAAAGAAGAGTGAAAGCTGTTATTGAACATATTGAACATACTGAAGTGTGTGTAATCAGATGCCATGTTACTGCAGGTTTGGGGAAATACTTTTGTCCATATAGTGTAGCTGCTGTAGAGTAAGTGACAACAGGAACTAAATTTGTTTATAAAGTTATACACAACTCTTTAAAAACTTTAATATGTAGAACGTCGCCTTTAATGATTTATAGTGTGGTATAAGAGGAATAGAGCAGTAACAGTCTATCCCTCACACTCACCTGCAATAAACTTGTAGCATCGCTGGTGGATGTTGTAGCGCGCGCAGTTGTTTCCGCACGGGAACACCACCGTCTGATCGTCAATAAAGTGCAAATTATTCCTCACCCCTGTGCGCAAACCGAAAACGTGCTGCGGGTGGACCTCAGCTAAAGCCATTACTGCTCAGATTCACACGGTCCAAGGGACAGACAAAAGGAAAAAACAAGTGCAGAATAAATCATAAGTCATAAATCATGTATTTATTACACGCGCACCAGGATCACAATTAAACTCTAATTAGATAAATTAACTACAAATGATTTATTTAAAGTATATTTCCTTTCCTTTACTTGTGATAATTTCCTTGCAAACGAAACACAGCTCGAGACCTCACATCACCGGGCCACAGTGTACAGTAACCATGGCAACGGCAAACACTAGCCCCGCCCCAGTCCCACGGAGCTGCGACACGATCTCACCGAAGCGCTTTTTCTTTAAAAAAAAAAACATGTGGAAAAGTTTAATAGTTTATTACTTTATTACTTAATTAAACTAATTATAGTAATAATAATAATAATAATTTGTGTGTGTGTGTGTGTGTGTGTGTGTGTGTGAGTGAGTGAGAGAGACACGGAACTGGCCGGAACGTTTGTTCGACGGAGTCACTGCGCTACCCGGACTGTTTTCGCGCGAGCACACATGCGTTCATCAAGCCACGACTGGGAAACGCACGTGAGACCCTTAAAACAGTCTTATTAATAGTCTTAATCATCCTTTATTTCGCTGTTTATTAAAGATGTCGGACTCAGAAGATGATTTCCAGCTGGGAGCCGACTCTGAGGAGGAGGACTGTGAGCTCTCAGATGGAGAGGTTGGAGTTTTTAGCCGTTTTTGAGGGGTGGTTCTGTTAGCTTTATGCTAATAAAGGGGGAAAGTTAGCTCAGCTTAGAGATTATATTTTAAATATAATCAAAAATATTAAAATA